>JARFJB010002538.1:2175000-2337500 GCA_036346205.1 Vesta saturnalis
ATAATACCCATTACTGAACTATGAGCTACCAACTTTTATAAACACATGTATCAATAAAATTAAACAGTTAAACAGATCAACAAACCTAAACCATAAGCAAATAGTAATTTAAGCAGAATATAACATGACGATCATTACAGCAAATTTGAGATAAATTTAAAAGTTAATGTTACACAATCAAATATTAATCCCATCTGTAAACAAATATGCAAACCAACAATTAACAACTAACGTCTGTATGTACATACATGGTAAATCTAAATTATATTATATATTATAGTGAGGAGAGGAGTTAATACGTGCGATTGTCAATTACGCAAACAAGAACGATCCAGATAGGGAACTCCTGTTTTCCATTTATGGGTTAGTATTAAATATATTCTGTTCGTTGTAATATATATATATATATATATATATATATATATATATATATATATATATATATATATTATATATAAAATTCTTCTATATCTTCATTTTATATAATTAATAAATTTTGAAATATAATTTAGTTTCATATTTTAAAATTATTCACGCGAATACAAGTTGTTTATTTAAAGAGGACCAAATTATTATAAAAAAATTTAAATGGAACACCCTGTATATTATTACTTTTTTGAATTCTACACATTGTACCTAACAAATTCGCAATATATTTCCCTATCCCTAAATATGACCGTTTTTGAGTTATTTCGATTTTTCTAAAAAAAAATTTAAATTACAGAGTTTGCTTTGAAAATGTACCTCCTTAACTGTTCAAAATAAAAGTTATCTAATTTATATGAGAATAAGTACACACATAGAGCTTCCTTTTAATGTGAAAAAAATGACATAATTACATACAGGGTGCTTATAATTCACTTGCCAATCAACCATTATTCGAACTAGTAAGTTTACTTTTTCAAATAAAACACCCTGTATATTATTACATTTTTGGTTTCTACATATTAACCCTTATCAGTTCGCCATACAACTCCCTATCCCTAAATATAGCCGTTTCCGAATTATTTTCAATTTTTCAAATTGTATAAGATTATTGAGACATTTTTAAATCTATGGCCTCGTATAGATAAAAAAGAACATCATAAAACAATTGTATTATACATTAAAAAATGCAACAGAAACTAATATATTATGATAGAAGACTAATTACAATTTTTGTACTGGAGGCATTGCATGTTAACAAGAATTAGACAAATATTTACTTCAATTTCAAGTAAAATTCTAAAATCAAGTGTGCTTCTTACAAAATTGAATGTTTGACGTAAATAAATAAAACTGTAGTTAACCATTTACGAGTGTTATTGTTAGTAATCAAGATTTTTATAAAATGAATTTTACACAAAATGAGTTAGTTGATATGATATTCGTGTTGGGTGCTGCAGAAAGAAACTGTTTATTGGCCAGCAAAATTTATGCTGAAAGATATGCAGATAGAAGACATCCAAACGCAAGATCGTTTCAGAAAGTTATGAGTAGATCTATTGCATCTTCATGTGCCAATTACTCCAAACATGAACGTGTTAAACCTTTTACAAATGAAGATAGTGAGTTGAGGGTTCTTCTCGCCATCGAAGAGGATCATCACAGAAACCAAAAGGACATAAGTGAAATAGTTGATATAAGTGAGAGACCAGTAGCGCGTCTTTTAAAGAAGAATCGCTTACATCCCTATCATATTCAGTTACACCAAGAATTGAGCGATGCAGGCTTCGATCATCGAGTAAGATTTTGTAACTGGTCCAGAGAAAAAATTACTCAAAACCCAAATTTTTTTTATAGTATTTTATGGACAGACGAATCAACATTTCATAAAAATGGATTTGTTAATACACATAATTTTCATTATTATTCCTCAGAAAATCCACATTTATTAAGACAAGTTGATAATCAACATAAGTGGTCTTAAAGTGTCTGGGGTGCCATCGTTGGGGATTATGTCATCGGTCCATTCTTTTTTGATGGGACACTTGAATGATGAGAAGTACTTAACTTTTTGCGTAACGATTTACCGAGCTTATTAGAAAATATTACTCTTGAGATTAGAGCCACAATGTGGTATCAACATGATGGCGCTCCTGCTCACTACTCTGCAGATGTAAGAGATTATCCCAATAGAGTCTTTCCAAATAAATGGATTGGGCGAAATGGACCTGTGAGGTGGCCAGCTAGGTCCCCTGATCTGACAAGAATAGATTTACTTTTATGGGGATACAAAAAGTATTGTCTATAGGGAACCACCAACCACTACCGAAGATATGCGTAATCGTATAACACAGTCTTTTCATAGCGTTACTCCTGAGTTTTTGCGTAGAGTTGAATAATCTTTTAAAGATTGACTTCAGGTCTGCATCTAAGAAAACGGACAACATTTTGAACAATTATTATAAATCATTATCGCTAATGATTAGCGTTAAATTATTTTTTTTATTTTATTAGTTTTGTATTTTTAGAAATAATTTTAATAATTATATTGTATTAGTTTCTGTTGCGTTTTTTAATTTGCAATACAATTGTTTTCCACTGTTTTTTTTTCTATTTATACGAGGCCATGGATTTAAAAAAATGTTCCAATAATCTTATACATTTCGAAAAATTGAAAATAATTCGGAAACGGCTATATTTAGGGACATGGAATTGTATATCGAATTGATAAGGGTTAATATGTAGAAACCAAAAACGGAATAATATACAGGGTGTTCTATTTGAAATAGTAAACTTTTACTAGTTGGAATAATGTCTGATTGGCAAGTCAATTGTAAACACCCTGTATGCAATTATGACATTTTCTTTGCATTATAAGAAAGCTCTATCGGTGTACTTTTTCTGATATAAATTAGATAACTATTGTTTTTCAACGGTTAAGGAGGTACGTTTTCAAAGCAATCTCTGTAATTTCAATTTTTTTTATAAAAATCGACATAACTCAAAAACGGCTATATTTAGGGATAGTGAAGTATATTGCGAATTTGTTAGGAATAATGTGAAGAATTCAAAAAAGTAATAATATACAGGGTGTTCTATTTAAATTTTTTTTATTATAGTTTGGTCATCTTTAAATAAACAACCTGTATACACGTGAATAATTTTAAAATATGCACACAACTAAACTATAACCCTGTCCCAAATTTTATTAATCTAGCTTATATGAAACGGAAGATATAGAAGAAGGCTTCTTGTTGCTGGACCCTGTATATATATATATATATATATATATATATATATATATATATTGGGTGGTTGTCTACTGCATGGACGGAGGATTTCTCCTTAACTATTGGAGATATCAAAACCAATTTTGGTGTGTTAATACACGATCATTGGACCTACATTCTAAAAAGATTTAGGTATATACAGGGTGACAAAATATGCCAACACAAACCTGTGTTATTTTAATGGAACACCCTGTATATTTTTCCATTTTTGGATACACTGTTACATTTAGAATAAAAGTGTAGAAATTTGTATCTGTATCACTAATCGTCACTTCAGTACCAAAATGGAGTTAACTTTGGAACCACGATGCGAGCATTGTCACCAAGATTTTGTAATTGTTGATACCACCGACTATTAATAATAGTCTAGTAACAAACAAACTGGGAAATTTTTCGAAAACATGTAAAACTATACAGAATGATTAACTTACGCGAAATGAAATTTTTCTCAATTTTTTCAAATGCAACACCTTGTATATTTTTCACATTTCTATTCCCCGTGAAAAGTAAATACTATTTGGTTTCATAGCCATAAGACGGACCCTTCTTGAGATATTGACGCTTTATTTGAAAATATTGACATACAGAAGAACAAATAAAACAAAATCCAGAGCAAATAAGAAAACACAAATGGCAAATAAATTCTTTAACTGACAGGAAGACTTAGTTAGTAACTAAACAATAAAATAATTATCTACACCTAAAAATAGGTTGAACAAGTAAACATAAACAGTGGGATATTTGTAACAAAATCCAAGTCTCTATCCCCATCAACCATCAGCTCTTGACGATACATCTGCGGTGTAACGTCTTCTCTTGCTCTTTTTTTGACGTTGTCTAAACGCACATCAATTTCATTTTTTGCAATATCTGGAACACAATTGTAGTTTTTCTTACTTATGACGTTTGAATTTACTTCATCATTAACAATCGCTCTTAAGGCAGTACCTGTGTATTCAAATCCATCGAAGAGTGTTGTTTTGTTTGCTATTAAGTTGAACTTGTATCCAGAATAAATAGTAACGGCTTTTCCACGTTTTAATTCTATCACTTCCATCACAAATGTTCTGATCATACACACGTAACAAAAAATACACCAATGTTTTTCAATGACGTTGCTGCGCATACAAGATTCCCAGAGAACTAATTTATTTTCGTAATATGGAAATATTTATATTATCCCTATATTGATGGAGTGGGAAATATATATTTACATTTAATGGAACAGTTTTAAGAGTGCTTTAGTAATCATCCCTACAATAAACAATTTATGGTACATTACCCTGTGTACAATGCGTTTTTAAAACTTAATAAGGAAACAGGTAATTAAAACAAAAAGGTAAGATCATTTTTATATGAATCCCCATTAACTATACAGTTGGATAATGCAATTTTAAAATTTAATGAGGAAATAGGTAATTGAATCAACAGAATATTGATTGAAATGTGGTCGTCTTAGATTTAAAGCTTGATAAGGGTGTACCTAGTTGGCGATGAATTTATGTTGATACCATATTTCTTTTAATAGAAAAAAATTAATAAAAAGGTACTTGGTAGCGGCTGTATTTTATTATGTTTATTTATACAGGGTGTGGCGCGAAGAGCTTTGATTAAAAGTAATGGTGGATACGGTTATGTTATAAAACTGAAATTACGAAGTAGTAGGTTTTGGATGACGTTGAGTTCAAATATAATATTGTCCTGAATGTGGCACTTCCGGTTATACCGGAAGTAGACGTCAACTTTGTTATTTTAAATGGAACCTAATATTTTTTATTTTATTTTCGAATTCTACATGAAATTCTAGATAAAATTTGTGCACAATGTCCTATACCAAAATGAAGTATTTTCGAGATATTTCGATTTTTTTAAATTTTGAAAAATCTAGTCCACATTGAAACGATATCTCCATTAATAACGAAGCTAGTAACGTGAAATTATAACCAATAAACAACAAGCGCTTTCGTTAACTCCATATATCCATCTTATTGATATTTCATACAGGGTGTTTTAAACTTAGCCGCCAGCATGCACAATTTAAATCATTTATAAATTGCGTACTTTAAATAGAACACCCTGTATTTTATTACATTTTCCGCTGTATTTTTTTAAGCCAATTCGTTTGGAATCAGTATTCCCTATACCTAAATCAACCACTTTTGAGATATTTCATTATCTTAGTTAAAACATAACAACACTTAATTATTTCAACATTAGTAAAGCGTAGGCCATGATTTTCATTATTTAAGGTGATATTTTGTTATTTTTTCATAAGTTATTAATTCTGAAAAGTAACCAATAGCCTGAAAGGATTATTAATTGTGGATATCATTAAAAACGTTGACTAGGTATTTTGCATTAATTTAATTAGATAACTTACAAACAAATATAACTAAATGTAATATTAAACAAATAAAGTTTTATAATAAGTGTTAAAAATTAGCACCATCTACTTCTAAACATTTATGAATCCTTTTTATTAAGTTATGTCTTGTAATTCTGGAAATATGGTCGGGTGTTAGAGAATTAAGAGCAAGGGAATTATGTCGATTAAATAATCCATTTTTGCTAAACTTTGCTTCATCACACCACATAACTTTTTTTATGAAGTTTTCATCCTCTTGGGTCTCCATTAAAAACCATTCACAAAATTCTACCCTTCGAGGAAGACCACCTAATTGTAAGTGATGCACCAAATGATATGTTTTTTTAAAATGCGATGAATTGTTCTCGTCGACAAAGTAAGATCACTCTCACAATCTCTAATGGAGGCATTTAGAGAGGCCGTAAAATAACCCAAAACATTAATTTCGTTTACGTCACTGTCCACTAGTGGTTTATTTTTATTAATTTTTGTCTTAAATTGACCAAACTGACGGCAGTTTTTAAGCAATCCTTACAATATCACCAGTTGCATTTGGTCGATTTGGATATCTTTCTGCAAAAACACGGCAAGTCTGTTCAACAATTCTATTACACTTGCCGTAAATAATAATAAGATTTATAAAATCATCATTAGTAAATCCTACATTTGCCATTATTTAGTATGAAATACAAACTGGTAAAGAAAACTGTCAAAACAAAATAAACAATTAACGTTCTAACTATCAAATCTTTGACAGCCATGGCCTACCCTTTACTAATGTTGAAATAATTAAGTGTTGTTATGTGTTAACTAAGATAATGAAATATCTCAAAAGTGGTTGGGTTTAGGTATAGGGAATACCGATACCAAACGAATTGGCTTAAAAAAACACAGCGGAAAATGTTACGACAAAGGAAGATATGATGCAGAGGGTCTTACTTGCTTTTAATTCTCTAACACCCGACCATATTTCCAGAATTACAAGACATAACCTAATGAAAAGGATTCATACATGTTTAGAAGTAGATGGTGCTACTTTTGAACACTTATTATAAAACTTTATTTGTTTAATATTACATTTAGTTATTTTTGTTTGTAAGTTATCTAATTAAATTAATCCAAATACCTAGTCAACGTTTTTAATGATGTCCACAATTAATAATCATTTCAGGCTATTGGTTACTTTTCAGAATTAATAACTTATGAAAAAATAACAAAATATCACCTTAAATAATGGAAATCATGACCTACCCTTTACTAATGTTGAAATAATTAAGTGTTGTTATGTTTTAACTAAAATAATGAAATATCTCAAAAGTGGTTGGATTTAGGTATAGGGAATACTGACAGCAAACGAATTGGCTTAAAAAAATACAGCGGAAAATATAATAAAATACAGGGTGTTCTATTTAAAGTAAGCAACTTATAAATGATTTAAATTGTGCATGTTGGTGGCTAAGTTTAAAACACCGTGTATGAAATATCAATAAGATGGATATATGGAGTTAACGGGCAGGCGCTCGTTGTTTATTGGTTACAATTTCACGTCACTAGCTTCGTTATTAATAGAGATATCGCTATTCAATGTGGACTAGGATTTTTTCAAAATTATAAAAAAATCGAAATATCTCGAAAATACTTCATTTTTGGTATAGGATATTGTGCACAAATTTTATCTAGAATTTCATGTAGAATTCGAAAATAAAATAAAAAATATTAGGTTCCATTTAAAATAACAAAGTTGACGTCTACTTCCGGTATAACCGGAAGTGCCACATTCAGGACAATATTATATTTGAACTCAACGTCACAGCTTCGTAATTTCAGATTTTTAACATAACCGTATCCGCCATTACTTTTAATCAAAGCTCTTCACGCCATACTCTGTATTAGTTTTTATGAAATTTAACGCAAGGAGAATATTCAATCCAGTGAACTTGCTACAATTAATTGAACAATGATGTAGGTATAAATACTGTACTTAGAAATTTAACGCACACAATGGGATTTAAGAAAAGGAAATATTTTCTGAACATTTCAAGTAAAATTTTTCGTTCCTCGAACGGGGAACGCACCAAACGGGAAAACACCGCTAAAACTGATGAGATGATAATAATCATACTCATATACCAGAAGATAATTAATGCATCACATATAGTAGATTCCTTAGTTACAAACCTATAACATCAACCATAATTTTATTACCATTTGGTTGCTATTAAAACTAATTCGTCCAGTTCATTGCATTTCATTTAATGGATACTCAAGTCGGATATAACTTATGGTATGATAATGCATGTTTCGTAAAGCCGAAGTTATTTGAATGCGAGGGGGAATTTATGTTTCTTACAATAAAATATTGACAATACGCAGCACTGACACCTATGTCGCAATAATTTGGCAACAAAAGGCTGCTACATTTAATTTATATATTATATAAATGTTTACCGTCATAAATAAAATATATGACGTACAGATCTGTGTTCCAGAAAAATCAATACCACGTACGTGCCAACCACGTTTCACTCAAATATAATATACATTTGTCAACTTAGTTTTTCTTTTGCATTGAAAACTAAAACTATAGTATGTAAAAAAATCTTAATAAACACTTAATTAACTCTAACAGTTTGAATGTAAATAAAAGCTAACCTTATATTTATTTGACCTTATCCTGTAACACGAACCGTGACCACGAACATTCGACTTTTTCGGTGTCACACATGAAATTACTTGATTATTTGATAACCGTATTATTTTAAAATCTATATTTTAAGTAAACACTTATGCTTATTGCTCAAAACAAACAGTTGTAATTTGCCTAAAGTAACCGTCACGTTATTTATCGAAAATTTACTTCGCTGAAAATAATATCACCTGTCATAACCAGAATAAACAATACTACACTTCTGTTGACGAATAATACGTTTCAGTTTTATTTGAAAACATGAAATGTGGGTTATGTCTTTTTTTTAGTTTCTAAATTGTGTCAATAAATAATACGCTACGTTGAGATTTACTGGCTATAAAGTTACCATGTGTAAAAAGAAAAATGTATTTACTATTTTTCTAAAATAATTCTGTGAATGCTGTTTATTCATTTTACAGATGGAATCTGCATTATTATAATTGATTAATTTCCCACATAGCATTATAATATTTTAAGTATATGCAATAAATATCGAGTTGGGATCTTTGGATATGCATGGAATGTATTTCAGTGGTTATTTAATACACACTGCACATTATAGTATATGCATATACGTTTGTCAGACTTGACATGATCTGTGGTATATACAGCAAGTATATTTCATGAATATACCGTACTTTAAAGTATATACAAGGTATATACAAACATACAATTAGGATATACATTACACACTAGAAGGATATATCCAAATAGAATTACAGTTTTAAAAGTTTGTGCAATAAATATTATGTTGGGGTATTTCATATAAATGGTATCCAATACACATTATGGATTGCATATGTATACATTTATCAGACTTATGACATATTTCATATATCTACTGACGATGTCCGGGATGGAGGTATTATATATCTCTTTAAAGCTTACACAGTTTTTGAGTTCACTAGAACCTTTATTGTGGAATTATTGAGCAATAATTTTCTTGTTGCATGTTTCAAAGACAACGTAGTACCAACATTTTTTAATAATTAAAGGTAGATACCAAAACAACTATAGTTTTGGATCTGAAAGAGTATGGCACTTTTTCAAGAAACAACGAAGCTCAATAATGCCTCGTTGGTGGAATGGTTAGAGTGCTTGGCTTTTATTCGAGCGGCGCGGGTTCAAACCTGACCGAGGTAGCCGCTTTTATAAAACGGAGAAAAACCAAAGCTCTGCTTCTTTTCAGATAGAAACAGATACTAAAACTAACAAAATAAATTCATGTGCATGTGAGTTTCTGTCTCCCTCTTGACGTCATCACGTGACAAAATTTGTATATAGCCGATATGTAAATGCACGTGTTTTATTGTATGTGAATAATTTTTTAGATATTTTTCATGTGTTTTGAAGAGTTGTTTGTCGTAAATTAAGAACAATGGTTTATTGTGCAGTGATGGGTTGTAACAGTAACAATAACAAGAAGAGTAAGAACTATTAGTGCAGTATTTGATCCTAGTAGTAAAGAAATTTTCAGTTTATGGGAGCAGGAATGCTATCAAAAACATAGGTTTAAGTTAAAACCTCAAAAATACGTTCAGAGTATTTTTGGAGTGATAATTTTTGTGATAAAGAAAAACTGTTTAAATTACCGAAACATAAGTTGAAGTTAAAGAACGACGCTGTACCTTCACTTCACTTATCACAATATACAAAATCCGAAACATCTGTGCAAAAAGATTAAAAATAGGGAATTAATTAAAAATATAAATAACATGTAACTACTTATTTAAATAGTTTTATTAGGTGTTTTTTTTTCTTGTTTTCTTAATGCATGTTTGTGTGAAATCGCATTTTTGGCGTTTGGGACAATGAGCATAGTTGTAACAGTATTAAAATTAATTTATAGCGAAGAAAAGCATGATCTAACAAATACTAATAATAATAATGAATGCGAATTGGTAATCGACACAAGTGAGCATGAAATTTTAACTAACTGCAGTAATAAAGACATTGCGACGCAAACTTGTAATGATCCAAAAAATCCTTACCATTAATTTTTCCTATCCTAGTAAATAAATCCCTATCGAAACTTATTATCTATTGTCTTTCGCAACTGAATGCAGTATTTTTTAAAAATCAGTTGCCCAGAACAATAGCTATTCGCACATCTACTGGGACTAGTTATTTAGTAACATTACTTCACTACCGGAGATTAACGCCCCAATAAATCAAATTATTTTATGAAGGCATTGCTCCCAACCAAATTAGTGACCAAGAAATAATTTCAGGGATATCCACTCGGAGTACGTACTATGGGTGTACAAAGATTACTGAATAGCGTTATTTGAACAATGGTGGTCTCGGACCCAATTACTAAGTAATTATATAACGCGATCTACAACCTTGCCCCTCTTCCAGTGAATATTTACTAAACGTTCCCCTTATTTATACCTACCCGGAGTCTGTACCTCGGGGTGTAAATAGTGTAGCCCGTATAATTATTTGAACAACGGCGGTAAGTCCCCGAAGGGCAAATAAATATATGCCGACGAATTATTCCTATCTATTAAAGATCCTAAACCACCAACAACACCTTACAATTCTACAACTTACACACTTATATCCACTCGTTTCAACCATCCAGTCCACGACCAGAACGTCCTCCTGACCCTGCCGCCCAGACAACCAGCGAACTGATATTTAAATTCATTCTATCGAGTTGCCTTCGTTATATACGTTTGCCACGTGTTAAATCAATTCAATTTACTAAATAAACATCATCCAGCACTAAAAGTGTGATTGGATTACACTTCTTTGTATGTCGAACACTTTATTTTCAATTGCAGTGTTCGAAATATAATTATCTTATATTAACTATCCTTTTAAAATTTAACGTGGATACTTAATTACATTGTCCCACATTTTTACTAAACTCATTAACATTTTACTAATTCAATTGAACACAACGTACAATTAACTTTAACCAACAAACCATTTGTTTACGTATAAAATTCCTTATGCTTTGACATTTCACGAGGGCGTAAAATAACCAATTATCAATTTGAAACCGATTGTACATTTATGTGAAAATACCAAGAAATTGGGTTTGAATATTGCACATAAACTAAGCTACGTTTATCAATTGTAAGAGGTTACGTATAGAATCATTTATATGCTATAATAACTATTTTATGAAAAATTCTTCAAATTAATATATTCTCTTATTTAGGTGCTCAACGGCGAAAGTTAAATACGCACTAAATTGTTTTCCCACATAATTTCTAAAGCAATCTCTAGACCTTTGGTTTTTGGTCATTAGAAAAACTGGTTTAAATACTCCCAATTCGTAAAATTTGTGAACGATTGTTTGATATTTTCAATTCTCACATTCCCCATAGAGATTCAAAGAACCGGGTTAAAGGTTTATGATCGAAATTTTATTTTTTAAATTCGTTTCATTATTCTATACTTTTTTGGGATATGGCTTGGCGTTAGCGGAACAAAATGCAATTTTGGATAAAATGGCATACATGGTTCAGAATATGAGAAAAGTGGGGCTCTACGCTTCTCCCATTTCTAAATGGATCCTTGTTAGCATCACATCTTTGAGAAAACTTATAATAATTTGAAAGAAAATTTTGACATAACATACATACTCACTTACCAACTGAATCAAGATCCTTTAGAAGCACTATTTTCTAGTATAAGAGCCATTGGGGGTTTGCACGACCACCCAAGTGAACTTCAATTTAAGTACCGATTCCGTAATTGTTTGATGGGCCGACACGAGGAAATTATACCTGACAGAAAGGACGCACCACATAATTTCATAATTTTCGAATATCCCATGTATGAAATGAGTTATACAAATTTTGGAAACTTCGTTTCGATTTTGCAGTAATGCACAAACACAAACAAAAAAATCCCATATGGTGCGTACTTTCTGCCAGTCAGTATATTGTAGCTTTTTGGAAAATGTTTACTACTATAACAATAAAATATTTCAATTGAAACAGTAGAAATAATGAAAATTTTATTAATTTTTAAATCCTAACACTATATTAAAAGCTAGTTTTTTCTTACACCGCAGTACAACCGCACCAAACCACGAAGAAATACTGGTAAGCTTCGACATTGTGAGTTTATTCACAAATGTGCCTACCGATAAGGCACTAACTATCATAAGAGACAAGCTGGAAAAGGATGAAACGTTAGACGAACGCACGCAACTCTCGGTAAACACAATAATGGAACTTCTGACAATATGCATTAGAACTACATATTTCCAGGTAGAAGACAAATTCTACCAACAAGAGTTTGGGATGGCGATGGGTTCACCACTATCACCCATAGTGAGCAATATATATATATATATATATATATATATATATATATATATATGGAAGGCTTTGAAGACCAAGCGATATCCGAATTCACAGTGAAACCAAGGATGTGGCTTAGATACGTGGACGATACCTTCGTAGTTTGGCAACACGGCAAGCATAAGCTAGATGAATCCCTAGATCATCTAAATAGCAGCGCACCCCCCATAAAATTCACAATGGAATTGGTGTCGGAACAAAAACTGTCATTCCTGGATGTACTAGTACACAGGAATGACAACACTTTCACGACAAGTGTATACAGGAAACCTACCCACACGGGAAGGTACCTACACTACAACTCCAGTCACCACAAAAACGTGAAGTTAGGTATGGCAAAATGCTTGTACGATAGAGCAAAAACGATATGCTCAAAACAAGAGGACCTGAACAAAGAAAAAGAAAATGTCGCTAGGGCACTCAAAGAAAATGGCTACCCCGATCTAACAGCTAACCTAAACAGGGAAAGGGTAACCGAAAAAGAAGAACCTAAATATACAGCGATAATACCATATATACAAGGTACCTCAGACAAAATACGAAGGATAGGCAGCAAATACAAGATACGCCACTGCCTTCAAATTG
Organism: Vesta saturnalis; assembly: GCA_036346205.1. Lineage (NCBI taxonomy): Eukaryota > Metazoa > Arthropoda > Insecta > Coleoptera > Lampyridae > Vesta > Vesta saturnalis. Next base: position 2,188,180 of record JARFJB010002538.1, read on the forward strand.
ACCAGAACGCTCAGGGGAATACTCAACAAAACCAAACCATACAATGAAGATCAAAATTACAAGAATTGTGTATATAACCTACCATGCGAATGTGGCAGAGCATACATAGGAGAGAGCAGTAAGCCACTCAAAGTGAGAACACAGGAACACAAGAACAACGTCCGCAAGGGCGAAATAGAAAGATCAAGAATCTCCGAACATGTCTGGAACGAAGACCACCACATCCAATGGGATAACATACAAATAGTGGCAAAGGACGAGAACACAACTCGTCGAAAACTCAAAAAAGCCACATACATCGCACTAGCAGAAAATCCAGTAAGCCAAGCTAGTGTAGAAATGAAACCCATATGGATTCCAATAATGCGCGAAAAGCTTAAGCATGCACAATAAACTTCTGCGCAACCACGAAAAAGTTTAATATATATATATATATATATATATATATATATATATATAAGTTCTAAAATATATATACATATATATATATATATATATATATATATATTGGAATACTCCGTGGTGTCAGACTAGTAAGGGAAAGGTACCAGGGTCGAATCTAAGAGTAGCCAAGTGCTTAGGAAAAAATTATATATATATAACATATGAATTCGACTCAAGTGCGAAAACAGTCCTTCTCAGGACCAAGCCTGATGACGGAAGCAGAGTCCGCTTCCGAAACGTCGCGCTCAAAAAGCATAAACTGTGGAAATAGGCCGATCAACTCCACTAATAGGAAACCACAGTTACAAAACACTTATAATACAGAAGTACAATTTTGTCACGGGATGACGTCATGCGCGGACCGATTTCAAATTAGTTGGACAACTGAGTTTATCTTGTTAGTCGTAGTATCATGTGATAGGAAGTAAAACTGTAGATCATGTGGAAATAGGATGATTGTCACATATCTTTGAAAGTATGTCGATGCATTAGAGACTTCCGTGTGGGTTATTGTAATGAGAGCCTTTGTCCTGTAAAATATAAAATTAAAATTATTAGAAAGATATTTCTGTGTTCTGTCTCCAATATATCCTAGTGACGAATATAACATGGTGTCGGCCTTGTTGAACTAAACCACATGCTAATGTTAACAATTAAAGCATGGAAATTTTTAAACCGCCAAAAAAGATTGTGTTCAATCATAATGCCAATAAAAATTTGAATGAATTTATACATAGTTTTAACATTTGTCTAAATGCAACGGGGTTGGATAACAAAGATGATGAAGCGAGGATAGCTATATATTTGAATTTTGCTGGTAACGGAACAAAGAGAATCTAAAACCTTCAAATTAACAAATCAAAAAACTAAGTACAATGTAGTAATTAACACTTTTGAGAGCTATTGTAAGGAGACTTGAAATTAAAAGATGCTGAAGGTCTTTATAGGGCAGTAGAAGTGAGTAAATTTCAGGTGAAGGAGTTAAGAAATGATAAAGAAGTTGAACTGGTAGTGCAGAAGAAGGAAGCAGGGCCAAAAACAAGCGGTAATTATATACTACTTATGACTGCCTAACGTGTGGAACCAAGCATTCAAGATAAAGATTTCTCGCATCTGGTTAGATATGTTCCCATTGTAGTAAATCAAACCACATTGTTATTGGCTGCAAACATAAGAATTTTGAAGGTAAAACTTATAATAATAATAAAAATAATATAAGAGTTATAAAGGAATACAAAAATTCTAAGTTTGTACTTAAAAATGTAAATTTTAAATCACACTCCCACGAAAATGTCCATCGTTAACGATATTGAAAGTAGAATGGGGCCACCTGAGGACACGACGTCATCAGTAATGGGGGAAGTAGTGGGGGGGGGGTTGGGGTCATGTTGGGTCTGGGTAGAAGGAGTGGGGGTCGTGGGGGGGATGGGGCGGTGTAGGAAGCAGTGGGGGCAAGAGTCGTGGTTGCCACGTGATCGGCAGCCCTTTTGCGGCCGTGACTTGTCAGCCCTCTAGTGAACCATCTTGTTTTGTCGGCCATTTTGTTTTAGCGGCCGTTTTGTCGGCCATTTTGTAGACCATTTTGTCGGCCATTTTTGTAGTTGGCGGTAAATTTCAAATAGCATTTTCATAAAGGCGCCCTCAAGCCATCTCATAAGGCAGGTATACGAGTCCGTAACTTGTTCTCTGGCCTTCGCCCCCCTTGTCGGTCCCTTGTTGATTATGACGGGAAAACTAAGAATTTGAAATAGTATTCTGGCCGCGCGTTGTTATTGGAGGTTCTAAGGGTAGGCCATACCCTATTGTTTCTGACTGGTCCATTGACTCCGCCTAAGATCAATCAAACCAATTATCGCTCAATCAAGTCAATCAATAAAACCAATCGCCATCAAATCAATTAATCAAATGAATCAAATCAAATCAATCAATCTCGATCAAATCAATTAATCAAATCAGTCAGATCAAGCAATCTCAATCAAACCAATCAATCTCGATCAAAGCAATCTCAGTCAAATCAATCAAGAAGCTGAGCTAACAATTCCTCGTAACATTCAGGTAATGATTCTCTCACTGTCCCATGAGCGACCACTTACTTTGTAGATAAATTAACCGACACTCAAAGTTGGTACTCTCCATAAACGGCGTGGGAAAACAGATTACAAAAAACAACTTTCATTTCTAAAATACCGGTTTGCTTTAACTTACAGCTTGCAAAACCAACTTTCAATTTAAAAATGCCAGTTTGGTTTAACTTACAGCGTGCAAAAACCAACCTTCAATTCAAAAATAGCGGTTCAATTTAACTTACAACTTATAGAAACGAGTTTTCAAGTCTAAAATACCAAATTGATTTAACTTACAGTTTCAAAACCAACTCTCAATTCAAACACATGGGTTTAATTTAGCTTGCGCTTGCAAAAACCAACCTTCAAACAACAAAAGCACACACACCCACGCACACACGCACACACGCACACACACACACGCACACACTCACACAGGCCCATGCACCCACACTCGCGAGCACGGTCACGCACACCACGCACACCCGCCTATACCTGGCTTGCGAGATATTTGGGGACAACTTTGGGTTAGGTCAATGTATGTACAAGATTAAGTTAGATTAATAAACGCGATGTTTTAGGTTAGGTCAATTCCTGTCTGTCTTTTATGTAATTTCAAGGTCTGTTTGGCTTTCCGTAATTAGGTAATTAGTGTGTTTTTCCGACAATCCCCTAGAGATAATAAGTACTTTATATTGTTCGTTTATAAACAAAACGCAGAAAGTGAATGTACCGGGACTGTGAGCAACAGAACCAGCTGTGTCCCCTGTCAAGGGATTCTTTCAATAGGATTATCAACAACAACACTGGTAAGGGATCGTTTTTTATTTTAACCTTTACCCCTTATTTTATTTACTTTGTACAAATTTTTAATTTTGTGATTCAACATCGTCATCATCTTATCTCGGTCTAAATCTGTTGTAAACCTTCATGCGATCAACACACAATTGTTATACCTTAAACTGTAGATCTACAGTGTTATGTAATTACTATTATGGTTGTGTAATAATGATGGTGATAAATATTTGGTAAACTAAAACGCAGCCTCCTATAGTTATCTTACGAGATGGAATCGATATTAGTTTCAAATCACAGGTATATTATCAAAATTGGAAAGAAAGTCAGCTTGTTTATTTGTCCCCACGCCTTTGTCCACTTTCAATAACGACTTAGCCTGTTCAAACTTGTTTATCATTTTACGACCCTTCTTGGCAGAGGTATTTCCGAAAAGACAGTCCTTGTATGTAAAATAGTATAGAGGCCTGGTTTCAAGTTCAGCCAAATTGGTATTTTTAAATTGAATGTTTTTTTTGCAAGCTGTAAGTTAAACCAAACCGCTATTTTAGGAATGAAAGTTGATTTTTGGAAGCTGTATATTAAATCAATTTGGTATTTTAGAATTGAAAGTTGTTTTTTTATAAACTCTAACTTAAATCAAAACGGTATTTTTGAAATAAAGGTTGGTTTTTGCAAACTGTGGGTTAAATCAATTGGGTATTTTAGACTTGAAAGTTGGTTTTTGCAAGCTGTACATTAAGCATTGACCTATACTAGAACCATGCGTTTATTAATCTAACCGAATCCTGTACGTGTATTGATTTAACCTAAAATTGTTCGTATATTAACAGCAATGCCGAAGACTATCTCATAAGACAGGTATAGACGAGTGTGCGTGCGTGCGTGCGTGTATGTGTGTGTGCTTGCGTGCGTGGGTGTGTGTTCGTGCATGCGCGTGTGTGCGTATGTGCGTGTGTGTGTGTGTGCGTGTGCGGGCGTGCGTGCATGGGTGTGTGTTTATTTGTTTGTGCATGTGTTTTTTGAATGTTGGTTTTTGCAAAATGTACGTAAATCAAACGGATATTTTTGAATCGAGAGTTAGTTTTGCAAACTGTAACTTAAATCAATTTGGTATTTTTGAATTGCGGGTTGGTTTTTCTATAAGTTAAACCAAACCAGTATTTGAGTTGTTAGATGATATTTGCAAGCTGTAAGTTATGATTCGATTGAGATTGATTTGCGGATGATCGACTGTTTTCCCACTCCGGTGCCCTCACGTTTAGGAAGAGCACCAACTCTAGTGTCGGTTAGTCTTACCTACAAAGTAAGCGGTCTCTCATGAGAGTTAGGTATATACAGTGGAAGAATCGTTGCCTGAAGGTTATGGGGAATTGTTAGCTCAGCTTCTTGAGTGATTTGATTGATATTGATTTGATTGAGATTGCTTGCTTTGATTGATCTGTTTGAGCTTGATTCGATTAATTGATTTGATTGAGATTGATCTGATTTGTTTGATTTCATCGAGATTGATTGATTTGATTAATTGATTTGCTTGAGATTGGTTTGATTGATTGATTTGATTGAGTGATAATTGGTTTGATTAATGGATTTGAATGATCTGAGGCGGAGTCTATGAACCAATCAGAACGCGCTTCAAGGGGCGAAGACCCGATATGGGGGGCGAAGGCCAGAGAACAAGTTGCGGACTAGTATACCTGTCATATGAGATAGCAAGAGGGCCCCTTTATAAAAATGCTATTTCAAATTTCTCGCCAATTACAAAAACCCTTTCCCCACCCGCACCCCAGACTCCACCCTCCCTCCCGCTCCTTCCCCCACCACTGATAACGTCGTGTCCTACTATTGGATAAACAAAGAATCCACCAAATACAAAATAGTGAATTTTTAATTTCACTCTTTTCACTTTTGACATTTTTTCCCATTGAAAATACGAATAATAAATATATTTCTAGTTATACTTTAACTACTACATATTTACATATTTAATTAGAGAGAACGTTTTATAATAATTAACAAATGCACATACAATATATAAATTGCATTTAAATAATAATGGATTTCAATTATCACTCAATTACACTATTTATTAGAGAGATTAATTAAAATGCACAAATCATGGTACGTGCAAATAAATTGTTCGGAACAGACAATAAAATAAATATACTTTTAATTATAATTAATATAATTTTAAAAAAAAACTATTCTATATAAATAAAGACTACATGATAGGCTTAAAAGAACGAATGATAATAAAACTTAAACTATAATACTACAGGTGTAACATTACATTTAAAAAACTGTAAATACTGAAAAGTCTTATCAATTTTCTACATAATATTTCAATTTCATACTTGAAAAACGTAACAGAAAATTTTTCTTTTTTAAAAATAAAGTGTATTGTCCCATGTAATTTAACTATGACTTTGAATGACAGTATATTTGATAAGGCATAGAACAGGTCAACATGGTTGCGTACACATTTATATTTTACATATTTCAATTCTTTTATATACCCTTTTCATGTGATATGACAAGGTTAAAGAGATTATTTAAGTCATCTAATTACATGACATTATACAATTAATGTACTAAAAATATAAAATAGGTGCATTAATAGTAATGGGTAACACCAAAAATAATAATTAAGTAACGACTCACGTCATATAAACTTAATGATATACAAGATAATTAGACTTTGTATAATTTTTTGCGTGTACAAATAAAATAAAATTGCTCTGTGACATCGACCTTACTACAGACAAAACTAGGAAGGACACATGTCAACGTGTAATCCAATCCAAATATCAATTAATTAATAAATTGTACTAATAGCAGTAATGCCTATTTACAGTTATAATTCTTAACCAGTTTAGAGATTCATCTGGAATGTTAATAAAGACTAATAAGAACTAATGCACAAACCATTAAAAGATACTGTACCCCAATCCTATCTATATCTATATCTCTATATATCTGGATAATTATCGACTTTGAAGGACAGCATGTAGAGACATACTATTAAGGACCATTCAATCTTAAGCAAGTTTGCTTTATGAAAGCTTTCCGAATAGTAATAAAAAATCCTTAAGAAAGTTATTTAGCAAGAGTGTCTAAAGTACCTTTTGTTGATAAATCAATAACCATCCGCGGTAGAGTAAACACAGTAAGAGACCTTGATTAAATAAATAATTAAATAAATATATATATATATATATATATATATATATATATATATATACATATATATTAGGTAGCGGAACACGAAAATTTTATTATTGTAATAAACGTTTGTCAAATCGCCATTGTTACAGCGATGGAAAAGATAATTAGTGGATTTTTAACATCGTGATGATACGTCGTAATTTGAGTATTTGAATATTCAAATATTTTATTTAATGTACTTTTGTGTAAGAAACGTAGGAATGTATGTAATTGCTATTTGAGTAAAGGTTGAACAGAAAAAAAAAGGAAACATATATTAGGGTGGAGAAACAGGTGTTCTGCCGAAACTGGCTTGACGAATTGTTGAAAATTTCTATACGAGCGCTCGTAATCTAAAAATGTCACTAGTTAGTAATTAATTATTAACGTTACACACTTCAATCAAAGACGTCTTTGTTTAGTACTTGGAAACTCGAGACCTAAATGTAGGGTTTGTTACGGACGAGTGCATATTTTTTAAATTAAGATGTCGTTCAATGATTAAAATGAAACTGTGCCAACATGGTAATTTTTCGTTTTTTATTACCTTTGAAAAATGGGGGTTGATTCCGAGAGTAAATGTAGTTAGTTTTGAAATCGAGGGAAAAGTAGTTACAGTTAGAGTGTCGACTGAGCAGATCGATAAGGTTAATTAAATACCTTCATTGTAAAGAGTTTGTCTTTAAAATAATTCTTGCGTGTACATTTATTAATGTACTTGTGCAATTACTTATTTATGAATAAAGTGGGTTTTATTGGTGGTTCTTTCCCACAATAATACATTAACGGGCTGAACCACCATTGCGCAAAAATCCTTAATTTTAATTTGAGTAGTTTCATTTTTTACCTGCCCCTCATGAAGCAACACTTACCTCATCTAGCCTATCTCAATTCAAATAGATCAACGTACCTACCACTAGACGGCCACTTCGTTTCATCAGATTTGAGGTTTGCGAGTAATTAAATATCAGACATAGCCATTTTTCATAATTGTAAATGAATTCGTTAGTTACTTTTATAAAAGTATGATTAACACATGAAAAGTTCAAATCGATTTATTTCGAAAACAGTGCGTCGTAGCGACTTCAGACAGGAGAATCATTATTTTATGTAAAAATCGAAATTTTTTAAATTTTATGTTAAAATTTCGAAATTTTAAAAAACAAAAAACTTATGCATACCAATGTCCAATGCCCATCTCAAACGAGCCGCTTATGAGTACAACTAAAAAATCATATTCACCCCATACGATTGGGAATATTCCACTAAATAAATTTACAGAACACTATCATTTAAAGGGAAACCATTTTGAAGATATTTGAATAAACCGATGTTAGCGCGCCTACTTCCAAGAGATCCACCTCTCTTAGGAAGTATTTTTGTATGAACGTAGTTTACGTTAAATCGACATAAAATCAGATCCAGAATCTGCAGTTTTCTTTTGAAAAATTTGTGACACTGTATGTATGCATATATATATATATATATATATATATATATATATATATATATATGTATATATATATATACAGTCAGTCCAAGTTGTCTAAATTCATTTAAAGTTCAAGGGTCTAGTTTTTGGAGAAATGCTGGGACACATCGAATTTTATTTTTGACTGAGGTTTTTTTAGTGGTAAAATTTTGTATATAGAGTGGCCCAAAAATAAGTTACCACCACCAACTTGATTTTGTCAAATGGAAACACCTGTTTATTTCATTTTCTGTATCTGCTTTGAATTCTGAAGTAAATTTCATTTACCATGTCCTATACCTAAAGTCAACTTTATATTTCATTTTTGGATTAATACTACAGAATAGAAAAACAATATAAACTTTTTTATAGTAATGGTGTCTTAGTGGATGTCAAAAAAGCTGATTTTAGATTTGTTCCAGAGAAGTTTCAAATATATTATAAAAATTAATTTCAAGGGTTTGAAAATTGGAACGTTCAAACCCAAGAAGACTTTGATGTCAATGGCAGCAATTTAACTTAATATTCCCGATTTTAGTTATTTATTTGGGGTTTCGTAGAGTGCGCTTATATTAGAAATTACCGGTGCTTGCCTTTACTATTAATTGACCTATTTCAACATTATAAATATTGTATACAAAGCCAATTATTTTATACATATGTTCATAATCGATACCAAGCAGGAAGCTTCATAGTTTTACAAAAAAACGTTGGTAATTCCGTTTGATTTTACTACAACATGTGTCTGATCGATGAAGACTTATGTACTGGCCATGGCATGCTTTATACTTCGCAACCGGGAATCATATTAACACATTTAAATATCACAGTGAGTGAAAATTGCCCATGGAATATGTGAACAATTAAATCTCTTTTAAATTGGCATTGCGAAAAAATGCAGGGAAAACAGTACAATGAGGCAAATGCCCATAGAAGGAACAAGTGCAGTCTGTCGCAGTACAGTGTACAGATCCTTAGATTCCATACGTATAACCCTTAGGTTCTATAAGTACTTCTACACCCATGGCTACCAATTTTAGCTACTTAACAGTTTGGGTAATAAATAGAAGATTTTTAGCCTTTTGCTCAATCCTAGATTAAAGTGGGCCAGGTTCATAAAATTATCGATTTGCCTTACTAACCAAAAAATATTTACATGTACCTAGATATGTTCGCTTTAAAATCGGAGTTGCTTCTTCCTGAAACTAATTGTTAAATACTCGGACGGAATAAACAAGTAAACCATTATACAATAAAGTTAAAAGAAATTTTTAGAACAAGTTTTATTACACTACCTATATTTAATTATAAACAGAAATACTTAATGCTAATGTTAGTAACGTTACAACCTAATGAATAATTAAAATTGTGAGTAATTAATGGAATCAAAATATCTTATTCTTGGTCATACTGTAGACAATGAAATGGATGCATGCTGTGTCAGCAATTTTGGAAATTGTTGCGTAATATTACTTCAGGTTGAAGTAAATCTGGATATGTATGTTTTATAATTCCCAAATGAATAAATCTCACCATTGATCAATCGTACTAATACCGTAACTTAGATTAACGGTAAAAGGTGAAGTTAAAGTAAAAATAAAAAAATAATAGGTACAAGTAAAAAAGTGCCTGAAATGCAAACGTCTCAAACTTTGTAAAATAACTTTAAATAAACTCACCATAAAATTTATAGCACTTTTAATAAAAAAAATTTAACAGCGCAAAAATGGATGCTTACATCCACCTTAAAAATATCATCGACAAAATCATCGCTAAAGTAGTATTTGCGCATGAACACGTCTGAAACTGAATGTCCAAACGATATGCGTACAAGTTCTAATTAGAATAACTAAATGCATGTTGTTGTTGCAACTAAATATGCAACACACGCTGCACGAAATTTACGTTAAGTTGCCTACATAGAGGTGAATTATTAACACGTTCGAACTTTGTTACAGCAGCGTTCCACAAAGTAAATCTGATTTAACATTCAACATAATGTAAATATCAATAAATAAGTTTGTAAGGAGTGTTTAAAGAAAAGTTAAGTGACAGGAATTTAAAAATTAAAAACAGCATTGAGTATTCAAGTAAAACCATAAATCACTAGTGACCCGAAGTAAGACTTAGCTCACCGCTTTAGCCCATAAATGGCTTACACGTTACCTTATACTTTTAATATGTTAAAAGTTGTTTAGATGGATTAATTATATTTTTAAAACAGTAAACGAAAAATGAGTATCCGTCTTATTTTTAACAATTTCGTAACACTATTATGAAAACTAAGGCTATCACTATTTTAATAATTTTTATATATGAATCACAAGGTTGAGCGACTGACTGAACCACCCATCAACCCACTGTCCAAACTATTTAACATAGAGACATGACATTCTCAGATATGATAACCTACATGGTAGAGGTGTAAAACAAGAAACGATTTAAAAAGATGCTCTCCTTCAGAGGGTGAAATGTGGAGTTGAAGGAGGATATTATTTTCCTGGTTAATTCCATTAGGAGATTAAAATTTGGATAAGTTTCTTATTGAACAAGAGGGAATACCACAGGTCGGTTTTTGACATTTTTTGTAGGGGGGTGAAGTTAAGGGTTAAAGGGAAGTGGAGGGTAATGGAACATATCTGCCGACTTTATCCATTCGAGCTCCAAATTCCTTTTAGAAATATGGAGCCCACATTTTTTATAATTTCAGGATTTGTAGGGATACAATACAGGGTCGGCCTGGTTAAGAGTGACATCCAATATTATCTGATCTACTACGAGTGGTGACTTCATATTCGACAAATCGACGCATGGGTGCTTATATGATCCAATGCATTTCAGTTCTTAGACACTGTTTTAAAACCAAAACCGTACTTGAATGTTTTACAAAAATTTAAAAATGTTTTTAGAATATACAAAGAAATTGTTATAAAATATCAATTTACAAGTCTCGTGTAGAATCGTAACAAGAATTTTTTAAATATAAACATACAAGGCCGATTTTTAGACACTGTAAATTGGGTAAATGTTTATGTTTAAGTTGTAATACTATTTAATGCAATTTTAAATAAACTCTGCGTTAACAATACCAGGCCAAGTAGTTGACGAAGCTGCGGATTACGTTAGGTCTCTTTTATTCACAGCGGTGGGCCGCAGCGGTCGACCGCTGTGATTTCGAAAGTGCATTGACTTAAGTGAGGTCTTTTATTCATAAAGGAGCGGTCTCAGAAGTAGCAACGTGCCACGGCCTTTTGTAAAATCACCCGCTTGCACTTAGAAACTGCAGGTGGCGTTGAAATTAGTAGTAACCATTTATGTGTTGTCTTGATTGTTAAAGCTAATTGAACATAAATTACACATTATTTTAACCTAAAAGCAAAAAATTATTGGGTACATACAATATTAGTAATTCACGTAAAATTTAATTTTAAGAAAGTAGCATTAAAGTTGAAATCTTGATAACAACAATATGAAATGTGGCATTTCCGTGAAACTTATCTCACATGTAAGTGAGGATACAAAGTAAGAATTAGTTTAATATTTAATACCTTCTGTTTTCTGAAAAAAAATAATCCTAAAAATTTGATACTAGTTTCCCATGCTTTGCAAATAATTAAATATTCCCCCAATTCTATACAATCGAAATAATTTAAGCATTAGACAAAGTTCATTTGTTTAATCGTCTTACGGAGGTAGACACATATAGCCTGTCCGGTAGAACTGAACGGGTATCGGATTAACAAGGAGGATTGTCAATATATAGTTCTATTGTGCTTGAAACCGCCTTAATGCTTTGCTGTCTCGTACTTATTGTACGTGACAAAGAAAGATGGATATATTATGAATAATGCCTCTATTTCTGCCGAACAAAAGCGTTTGCAACTTTCACACATAATGACAAGGCAATAAGAATCAGATGCAGGTAGAATAGAAATTCAATAGGTATAATAAAATGCCAGTGGTTCTCAACACTGCTTTAACATTATATAATTTGTGAAGAAATGCAACTTTTGTATAATAAAATAATAATCGATTACTAATTACCTATAAGTAATTTCAATTGACACCTTTCACTTATACTTATAACAATAACAAATACATTTTATTATAGTTAGTAAATATTAATTAAATTACAAAGATATACTTTTATAATTAAATGTAAAAATTATAATTGTCATTCGGCTTCAGATTCATCACTTCCTGAGTCATCCAAATCTTGGAAAAGATCATCGTCATCACTTTCTTTATTTTCTTTCTTTATATAAACGCTTACTCAAAGAATAATGATAATATAGATATTGCAGTTGTTTTATTTATACCTATATGTACCTACTAAATGGTATAATAATCTATTATTAATTACTTATTGTTACAGTATTGCATATTTATTTGGATTCTTTTGTAATTGGAGTACACTAAAACGTCATTACCATACTTAGGTATACAATGAACTTTCTAAATGTAAATTGAAATACCTATACTTAATCGAATATTCATTATTATGAATGGCTTTTATAAATGTTTATTATAAAAACTTGCATTCTTCCATAAATTTTAAATGTAATGTTAAAGCAGTGTTGAGAACCACTGGCATTTTATTATACCTATTGAATTTCTATTCTACCTGCATCTGATTCTTATTGCCTTGTCATTATGTGTGAAAGTTGCAAACGCTTTTGTTCGGCAGAAATAGAGGCATTATTCATAATATATCCATCTTTCTTTGTCACGTACAATAAGTACGAGACAGCAAAGCATTAAGGCGGTTTCAAGCACAATAGAACCATATATTGACAATCCTCCTTGTTAATCCGATACCCGTTCAGTTCTACCGGACAGGCTTTATCTTTACATTGATTAGGTGGAATTTTCAATATACTTATATTATTTCTATACAAACTGGTTTCAATCTGATTGTTATCTAAATTTTGTTGCATCTCACTATTACAAAAGAATAGTTTAAACTAACAATTAACACTTTCCATTTCAATAGTTAAATATTTGGACATTTCTTTTTTAAATAAAAATCTTAATATTTATTCTTGTTTACTGCATCCTGTGGGCTTTTCCTAACATAATAATATGCAAATAAATCGATGTTTCAAATTCGGACTCATTCGGTATATACGAAGTAGCCCTTAAAGAACACGAACATAGCTGCCACTCCATGGGCTACACAAGGTCTCGTTAGTATATTCAGACGAGCTGTGTATAAAAGCGACCTCTGCAGCGTGACGGCAAGAACCAATCTGTATATTGTCAGGATATTTTGAATATACATATTGGGTAATTTTATTTATTTATTTTCTTTTCTTTCAATTTTAGTTTAAGAGCTTACTGTAGGTAATGAATATTTTGCTTGAATAGGTCACGCTGTATGTAAAGGAATTTTAGGAATGTGCAATTGTGCATTATCTTTACTCATTGTAGATAGGAATTACGTATTTTTTTGTGTAGTTGCGTAATTTCATTAAGAAAAGTCAGTGAAGTTTTTGGGATTTTATTAAGATAAACTCGTTACATAGTTTCATTACAAAGAAGTGTTATCACGTTGGTGCCGTACTGTCGCATTTGTGCAGAGGACCAATTTGAGAGTCGGAATAATGGTTTTCATCCGTATAACTAATATAGGTGGGCGATTGGTTGTACCTTTGCAATAACATATCTGTGTCGTGTCGAAGGGAAATGCACACGTAGCAGTTCCTTCGCCTTTACTCGAGGTACCATCGTATATTTAGGCGGGTGGAAATTTTAAAGTTCAAATGGTTGATTGGTTTGTTTAATTGAATTTGTAGGGAGGGGAATGTTTTTTTAAGATAGCGAAAAAATAAGTTTGAAAGGGAGAGGACTCTGCCCTAAGCTTTTGACGCGTGGAGTCGTGTGTGTGGAAAGTCGTTCGAACTAGCGGAATTTAGGGTTTCATCATTGTGCGAGCTCCTAGTGAAATTGATTTAAGTAGCGTTGAAGACTTGCAAGACTAGTCGAATAAAACCAAGTTTGGGATATTTTTGTGAAGTAACATTTCAACCGGGCTCGCTCATTAATTTAGTTTATTGGAGAATAACGGCATCTTCGAGTGCGTTTATGATAGAAATATGGGTTTGTGTTTTTTTTGTAGTGCGAACCCGAGGACTATTGAGTTTCGTGATTAACGAGATATAATTAGAGAACCCCTTTCCTAAAAGTTAAGTGAACGTAGTGAACGAACACCCCAACCACACGTACTGATTAAGATTGTTCTGTTTGTAATTAAACTTACTAATTTAAGTATGTAAAACGATTTGCTGAGTGTTTTTTTTGTCGAACCTTAACATCTTTGAGTTAAAAGAAATTATTAAAGTGATTTAATCTAGTTACTGCTGCTTCAATAAGTTACGAGACATTATTGTAATAGTTATTTACACTGCTAGGGAGTAATGTGGCATTTTACAGTCGAAGCTTGAGGTTGCGCCCGAAGCGTAGCTGAGGGCGTAACAAGCTGAGCCTGTAACCCACATTACTCCTGTAGCGCGTACAATATTTTTCCGCCTGAAGAGATTTTATTTTGCACTATAATTGCAAACAGCATTTTTATTAAATACATATTACTTAATTGTTAGACTGACGTTTATTTGACAAACCATCTACGCATTTATTTCATGGCAACTAAATTTCGAGAAAAGGTAAATTTACATCTTTCTAGCGTATTTATTAATAATTTTCTGTCTCTATCTAGAGAATTTTCAGTTTCGATGGTAACGGGAAAGTTATTACGGGCCTATGGGAGTAATGAGTAACATTACATCTAAATTAACGTGGTTGTAATGATTTGTTAACATATCGAAAGGCGGAAAATTAATTTAAAATCAAGTTGAATACGCGGTAGCGATCTAATGCGAGTCGGTATTGCCGTCGTCAAGGAGTAACACCGAAGACCGTGGGCCCGCTCGAGCCTTACACGACGCTTTCGCGGAGCAAGGATCATCTCCTATTTGCCTGTGTGACCTAGGTAATTCAATTTATATTCTGTTTGTTGGTCTTGCGACCTTTGAGAATAAAATTTGGTTGTGTTTTATATGGAATATTTTATGTAATGTGTGTTAACGAATGAACCTGTTGGAAGTAATTATTTTTGAATTTATTGTGTCATTTTGTTAACATTCACGGACAGTTTCCTTTGTCTATTTGGAAGCTATTTAAGGTGTTTTTGATACCATTAATATTTTATGCATGGTGGTAAATAAAATCTTACCTTCATTTTTTATGTAAGATTTGCGTACGGACGTAATTCAAGTTTATAGAATTTCTTTGAATACAATTTAGCTTAAGATAGTTTTGCTACTGACCAGAATTCAATGAGGTAAAAAGTTAAGAATAGACGATTACCATTTTGTCCTAATTGACATGCTGTTTAAGTTTTAATTGTTTTTTTTTGAGTTAATAGTCACTATTTTGGAGTAATTATTTTAATATTAAGCCTTAACAAAGGGTGATGATATATTGCTCAAATAGGAAGCGTCGCAGAGTTCTAATGAGAGAAGTTTGGAGTTTTTGTTTTTGTTTTGTTACAAGATTAAGTTAACGTATCGTAATTTACCAGTTTAGAAAAGCGTTGTAACCGAATTGAAGTCAGTTTGGTATGTATTATTTTAATTTGTTTAAGGGAGATCAGTAATTTAACGTAGAGGGAACCTTAGAGATTTATATTGAGTATTGAATTTGAATATTGCTGCACGGTGGTAAGTTGATCAGATTAAGGTGCAGATTTTGAAGCCTTTCAGGTGAAGCAGTATTGCGGAAACCTGGCGCCCACCGGAACCTATTGTGACATTTTCCCGATTTCGACCTTGGTAGATAGCGTATCCTACGGAGACGAAACTACTATTCTCGATACACCCTCACCCGCACACCGAGCTAGCCGTGCAAAAACCAGGTTTATCTCTCACCTTGTCCTAGTGAGCATTTTTACCGTAACAATATATTGCACATATAAAAGGTATATAATGGAGCCCACCCTAAAATTCGTATTTACGCGTTTCGTCATATGTACAATCATATTTTGATGATATACACATAGGTACCTTAGAATTTTTACTGGCTTGAGAGCATACTGTTAATAATAATAATAATATTTATTGTGCGAACGTGATGGTACACTTACACTCGTCAAAAATTATCTAAAGAATAAAAAATATAATATAAGGATGAACAATACAAACATGATTTGGTGGTTAACCAACAAGTTTAACATACAAACAAATAATTAACTGGTTAATCTAGATGCTTAACGTTAGCGATAAACTCATCAAATGAATAATATGAATCTAACATTAGAAATTCTTTTATTCTCGCTTTAAATTTTAATAACGTTAGAGATTTTATGTGACCAGGAAGATAATTGTATAAAGATTGTGACTGGTGGATAATGCCATTTTCAGTTTTTGTTAACCTGCAGTACGTTAGTCTTATATCTTTTTGTCTGGTGTCATGGCTGTGTAGTTCACATTGCTTTATTGCCCGAGAAATGTGCTTCTTAGCATAGCATAGAGTTTCTAGGATGAAAAGACAAGGAAACGTTAGTATTTTTAAACCACTAAATGATTTCCGGCAGTCATCTCTGAGCTGTAAATTGGCAATAATTCGAACAGCTTTGCGTTGAAGTCGAAATATGACTTTACAAGATGAACTATGACCTCATGCCAAAATTGCATACTAAAGAATAGTATGGATTAGGGCATATAACCTCAGGTGACGTATTATCTTGTAACCTTTTTAACAAAAAGACAGGTTTGTTAATTTTGTTAGTGATACTGTCACAGTGTGAATCGAATTTTAATTTGCTGTTAATAGAACATCCAAGAAGGGACACTCCTGAGTTAATGTTAGAAGTGAAATTACATTTTTTAGAGATATTGGCAAATATTTGTCTTGACTTCATTTAATTTTAATTTGTTATTCACACACCAATTAGCAACTTCGTTGACCCCCGTTTGTACATTTTTCAGGGAAACATTAATATCCTGGTTGAAAGCAATTAAAGTTGCATCATCAGCATAAAGAATACAACCGATGTGTGGTGATACGGATAAGGGCAAGTCGTTAATATAAATTAAAAAAAGAATAGGGCCTAGAATTAACCCCTGAGTAACCCCATGCTGTATGGGCAACTTGTTAGAAATTTGCATTATTAAAGATTACGCACTGGTATCTATCCTTCAAAAATGACGTTATCAATGCAACACTACGGTCATAGAAATTATATACTATCTTTAATTTTCGTGCAAATATTTCGTGATTCACACAGTCAAATGCCTTTGACAGGTCAACAAATGCAGCTACCAGCTGCTCTCCCTTCTCAAATCACTCCAAAGCATTACAAACGAACGTGATGATTGCGTCAGAGGTGTACTTTCCTTTTCGAAAGCCATACTCTTGGTTATAAAAAAGATAATTTTTTTCAAAAAAATCGGCCATTTGTTTATTTAGAATGTTTTCAACAATTTTGCTAAAAACTGATAACTTTGAAATAGGCCTGTACAATCCATTTATATCATTACTTTTCTTGAAAAATGGTGAAACTAAGGGAAATTTGAGAGACTCGGGAAAGACGCCAATGCTAATGATAAGGTTGGTTAGCATTATCAATGGTTTAACAAATAAACTAATACTGCGTTAAAGTAACCATAAATATCTTTGGAGTTACTGCTTTTTAAAGATTTTACGGTATCACGGACTTTTATTTCAGAGACCGTTTGGAACTGAAAACCATTCTCAGTAAAGAAGTTAAAGTTACAATAACTGATAGGATCAATATTAGCCAAAATTTCAGATGTATTGTTGGCAAAATAAACATTAAACTGGTTTGCTGATAAATTACATTGTATTAATAGGGTTATTTGCATTTTTGATAAACCTATCATTAGTTTCAGTTCTTGCTAATTTTATCTCCTTGACTTAAGAAGCACGAAGAGATTTTCTGATTAAATATAAATTGTGCGTACGCTACTTAGCATATAATTCACAAATTAATTGAAGCTGTTTTAACTTGCGTAGTTTAATTGAAAACCAGTTAATGTTACAAACATTCATTTTTGTTTTAAATTTGACTTCTGGAAAACAAGTCAAATAACAACTGAAAATGAGGGATAGAAAATTAGTAAAACACTTGTTGCTATCATATTAAAAAACAGGTATATTCAATTTCGAGTTAACGGGCGTTGCAACTTAGCCTCATAAAAGATTCTGCTAGGTAAATCATCATAATTTTTCAGTAGTATGTTTTAACCAAGGTGATCCGTTAAGCCAATATGTAGAGTATTACCATTATAATTATTAGTTGAAAAATTAATAAGTATGTTATCCAAGCAGTTATCGCCACGGTAGCGGAGAAAACTGTTTGGACAAAACCATTGGACTTTAAGAATGAACACAAAATACGTGACTTTTTATCATTACCGAAGTGCACATTAAAATCACCTAGAAGCACAACATTAAAATGAATTAATTTATCAAGCATCAGTTCTATGTTATTATAAAAGATATTCGCCTAATGGTGATCTATATACGCATATAACAACCATATTAGAATTTGTCTGAACGCAACACAATTCACAATGAATTGCGATACTTAAGTCATTGATATATTTTAAAGGTGCAGCTGTCGAACCAGATTTACAAAAAATTAAAACACCGCCGTGTATAGTACCAGATCTGCAATAAAAGGACTTTACAGACCATGATCCCAATTTGAGTCCATTTGACTCCAACTGATCATGATTGATAAACCAGTGTTTACTAACACGGATGACGTTGTAGTCTTTGTCACAGATAAATGCTTCAAATGCACTTAGTTTATTTACTAGTGATTGAATATTAACTTAACAAATTGACAGGCGCCTGCCATCACCCAAATTATCAGTTAAGCCATCTGTTAGGATATTGCCGCATGGCCAGATTGCGGGATCCATAATTTTGACTAAGCATAACAAATTAACGGACACTAAAATATGAGTAATACGCCGGATGTTTAGACTCAAGTTTATCACAGAAAATATCGGGAATCATTTGCTGAAAGTAACCTAGGAGGGCCTTTTCCGTAGTGGGGGGATCCAACTTATGTACGCTCTCGAAATAGCAGCTTTAAAGGTGCAAGAAGAATCTTGATTATTAGTACCCACAAAGGGAGCATTAGTCTTTCTTACTTTTTTGTGAACAGTTTTCCTTGCATTAGAAATGACATCTGTATTAACTTCTTCCTGTTGCAAAACACTGGCATAAGTAGAAATACTGTTACTAACTACAGACTCTGTGGAACCTTCAGCTGGCGGTTTTTGCATACTGGTCATTTTTGAAGTCTTTATTACTAGTTGTAATATTGAACGCGTTATTAATATTCGGTTTTTCTATTAGACAATTTAAATCTCGTTTATTTTCACTCATAATTGTATTGTTATCGCTAACCTTAACGTTAACAGATTGCAATTTGTTTAACAGTTCAACTTGATTTTGACTGAACTGTTACATCTTGACTAATAATCAGTTTGTCCTTTTCAATTATAAGTTCCTTTAAAAATTTTATTTCCAATTCGTATAATCTACTGGAAATTAAATAATTGTCAGCGTACCCGTTATCGTCCGGTTGTGTGACATTATCACTAGCACAACACTCTAACAGCTTATCATCAATGATTTTAATATTTTTAATATGTTTGGCACATCCTGGGTGAAAAACTGCATTACACTTTACACATTTGAAGTAAAATTGTGAAATTTTATTACAGCGTTTGCATGCTTTGTTTGAGCAAGGCTCAGGTACATCCGCACCTCCCGGCGCCTTGACAACCATAATATGTCGTACGGGCTCCACAATGACCTTAAATATACATATATATATATATATATATATATATATATATATATATATATATATATAGTAATAATTATTAATGACTTACGTTAATAATGTACAAAATATCTGGTGTGGAATAACACACGATCTTCCAACCTACAAAGTATAAATTAAAAGAAACGAAATAAATTTAATAATAATTTTTTTAGGATAGTTATCCATCCCCTTTTTTAATACGTTCATAACGAAAATAAGCACATTGTAAAAAAATTCCAAAGCCGTCCGAATCTCCAAAAATATCGGCAATACAACTTAGGAGTTTGCCACTAAATTATGTGCTATATCAAGAAATTGCATAGAATATAAATAATCGATATCGCTTTCGAGATTAGTCGAAATATGTGTTGGAGGCAGATGTAATCTTCTTACGTCTGTACTGTGATGAAAGATTAAATTTCCATTTTGTTTACTCTACCTGAATGTCGGGCCGGGTTTATTTGTAAAGCGCAGGAAATAAACGCTGCTTTAGACTCGCCTATCTTGGTAGAATAACATAGTATCGTATACACCGTTGTCAGTGATTGACAGTTTCGAGTTCAAAGAATGTGGTTACGTGTTTACTGCTAGTGATGAATATCGCATTTCTGGCGGATTATTCGTAAAGGGGTTCCAATTATATGTTTGTTTCGAGTACACAGCTGGCCGTGATAAAGAACAAATTTGCTGTATATAGTGACGCTTTAATAATTTTTAAGTAAATAGAGTTATTTGTGTATATGTATATCATCGTCAACCAGATGAAGTGATCGTAAAGTATGGTTTTTGATTTAAAATTTTCGGTTAATGAAGGTTGCATAAAGATCAATTAAAGGAGTTATTGGTTCACATCGATTAAATATCAAAAGGTCCATTACCGTGCCGTTATGCAAAAGAAAAGGAAGTTCGATTGATTATTTTAGTGTTTTTGAAGGTAACTACATATTTTTCCGAATTTATATGTGTTAGTGATTTTAATATAATGTTTGTTTGTACTTATTTAAACGGATGAAGACGCCTTTTGTTTGAGATTATTTAAGTAACATTTAGATATCAATTCAGTATATAAAGCTTATTCATTCATATGGTGTTTGTCTGTATTTTATTTTGATATCCCTAGCTAACATTACATATTACTGATTGTCAAATTTATGTGTTCAACGAATTATTATTATTATTATTGTTATTTATTTAAAAATTTAAGGTAGATAAATTTGGGTTATCTGAGCTTGCAAGATTTCACGATACAAAATTTAGTTTAATGTATTTCGGACAAAATACCAATTGTTTATTTTAATTTTTATTAAATTTCAACATATGTATAATATTTAAGTGAGTGTTATTTTTTTTAGTGTACACATTTGTAACGTTAATCTTTTCGCCCAAAGTTTGCATTACTATGTTTATTCAAAATTTAAAAGTTTAGATGTTTTGGATTGCATCCAGTTGTTGAGTGATTTAATGGTTTTACCGAAATTTTAGATTTACATAACTTTACGATGACGATTTTTTTTTGTTTAACGTAATAATTTGAGATAATTAGTCATTCTGAACTGGTTGATATAGTTGAAGTTAAAGATAAGTTCTAACAGACATACCGTAACGTAATTATAAAGTAAATAGGTCGTTGACCGAACACCTGGCTTATTGGCATGCCAGTGATAGCTTTGCTAGTAGTCGCAAAATTTTTTTTGAAGCGACTTTTATAAGATTCAAGATACCGATTATGGACACCGTAGACGCTGTTTACCAAACTGCTAAGCCAATTTATTGTATTTGTCAGCTGTGTATTTTTCCGAATTTAGGTACTACATCCCGTCTAGTAAATTTTAGGATTTTATGCATTTTCGGACACGTTTAGTTTTGTCGTGATGCATTCTTCGTTTTAAATTGAATAATTAATTACCTTGTTGATCAGTTTTTTTGGATAGCAGAGACAATAATTTTGACGTTGAAGTATATCGAAATGTTTAATGAGTTTTTAATTTTATCTTCGCAGTTTCGCGGTTTTTATATGAACCTTAAGATTTTATGGAGGTTTTACTTCGAGTGAACATGATGGTTTCCTATTAGACCACTAATTAAGATCTAGTTTATGACGATTTCTTGGTATAAATGTATGAACAGGTGACGCCTTTGTGACATTTCTCCCGACTGACGTTTTTGGGGTTGTGACGAGTGCCACTTTTGCAGAATAAGTAAGAACCCCGTATACACCACTGAGCTATGCCGTGCGCGCAAATTTCCTTTGCGGGCTGATGCTCTAATGAATGTTTGGCCTTGAACAACTCCTAGCGACTCGTATCATATCATTCATAAGAATATTTGTAAAAATAGATAGTATGTGGAGGATTCATTGCGAACTAAAAACAAAAAAGTAAAAATATTACGTAGGTCTTTGGTATTCGCAGGACAAAGGTTTTTACCGTTGCTACCGAATTTGATGATGGGGTTTTTTTTAGTGAAATGCGTCACAGGGTGAAAGCACGAAACGGATTCGCGTTTATAATGTAAAATAGTTTAGTAAAGAAATTGTCATATACAAGATTTGAATGCGTATACATACAATATTTTGAAAAAAAAGCGATAAATGTCATGAACGTATAATTTAGTAAAACAGGAAAATCTAACTGTCGACTTTTAAAAACGTTGTATTTAGTTAAAATTTCAATGTAATATGGAGAGAAATTTTATAATAAAAAAGAATATTCTTGTGTAGTTTTGAGGATTTTCATTTTAAAAATGCCATGACATCATAATGTCTATCGGCGTTTACTTGATTTTACAATGATTGAGAACTTAAAAACTGCTTCGAATTTAACCTTTCAAGAATGAGAGAAAGAATGTATTTTATAAATTCGCGAATTAGATCACGGTTTCCTCTTCTTGATGGTTGGTTATGGTAGTCAAATGTTGGCCGGTTAGCGCGGGAGTTTTAATAAGCTTGTTGCTAATATAAAGCTATCACAAATTTTAGTACGGTAGTTAAAACCTGGTTAACTAGAGAACCTGTAATGTGTTTATAACGTGTAATTGGGCGTACTTTTTAAACATTTAAGTGTGAAAGGTGGCCTCAATTTTAAGAAGCAGTTCTCATGTATTTTAAAGGACAAGTCCATATATATGACAAAATATAGCAATAACAGTGTGCGGTATGGTACAAACAAATAAAAACCATTCCAGTGGAATTAAGGTCAACTGATAGTAACTAAAAGAGAGAGGAAAGCCTGAAACTCCATTATAACGTAATTAAGTGTAAATACATTAAAAATTGAATTAATTGTTAGTTTATGATGTTGGAGAGGTGATATTAGTAAAATGTGATCACAGGAAAATAAAAGTCAATGTTTTCGTATTAGTTGCGCACTTATCACGTCCATTGACGATTAATACTTATTTCGATAGCATTAAGTATATATAAAAAGTATTGTGAGATTACTTTGACGCACAGGGTATATTTAGTGTTGTGTTGTGCGTGTAAATCATTTCTAATTTTGCATGAACGTGTGTTTACACGAGAGAATTTTTTTGTGTACAAATATAACTCTGGTAGAAATGTTACACCACTGGAAATTTTAATGCAGCGCAGAGTTTTCTATAAAAGATTGAATCTAAGTGACTCATACCTGAAAACTTTTAAATATATTGTAACGATAAAAATTGCAAACAGTAATTGAAAGAAAATATACATTATTAAAGATCGTTATGTTTATTGTTGTTGAAGTTATTGCATTTCCACATGACATTGTCAACACAGAGTTACCGTGTGTTATTGACAACGTTATATATGCTCACAGAGTTTCGAGTAGACAATAGCTCGCCATGTGCAAGTGAAAACTGTGCACAATATTTTAAGCGGTTTACATCACTACCTGAGGTTGCCCTTTTAATAAATGGATGTTCATTTTACAAATTTCTATTAAATGTACCCTTTCTTTTCGTCGCTTTATGATTTTCTTCCGTCCTTGATACATACTGCACTATAAGGATTATGTATATATTAACTCTTAAACTTAATCAACGAACTATTTACACTATATTTATTTACCCGCACCGGTATGTTTATTTTTCACATATACAGGACACCGTCGTAAACAAACTGTTTTTACGTTAGGCTTGATGCTTAATACTGCCTCATAAGCGGGTTTGCGCTATTTATTTAAGTCGAGAAAAGCGCTAGAATAATCTCGTAAATTATAGAACTTGAGTGTCTTTCTAATGTGTCGCTCGCACTATCTTTTTTGTACTTTATAGGCTTTGATTAATTTCTTCTAAACAATGAAACGCCAGAAACGGGACAAAAAAGAGCCTTCCTTATAGATACGAAACATTTACGTAATTTATTAAAATAATTACATATACGAATTGATGTGTTTAAAAAAGGGTCGGCCCCGTATAATACGGGATGAGTTGCCCCCATATGTTTATGCCCAAAGGATTTAAAGTAGTTTTTAGAAATCTGACATTCGTATGATTTACTACCTGCGTAAAAGAGAAACGTCACTTAAACAAAATACTGCATATAGTGCAGTATCGTCTATGATCTAAATTTCCCAAAAATAGGTAATCAAATTAGGTTTCTTTAGCTGCGATGGAAAACGCTCAAAATGTAATTAATTAGAATAAAAATTCAGATTGACCGAGATATTTTGGTTTATGGGAATTTGTAATGACAATTGATTTAAATTTAAAATATACCAGTAAATGTTTATCTTTCTCTTTGCATGTTTGTAAAGATAAGCATGTAACAGGTATGCGTACACTTATTATAACATATTCTTATAAATAAAATATGTCTTTTCAATTAACTAGTTAAAACCACAGCACGATTTCTTTACGTCATGCAAAAAAAATGTTGCTCCATTTTCTCGACAAAAAAAAAACGAAATAAAAATATAACTTTATATTCCATTTCGATGTTAAGTTGTGAGAACCGTGAAGTGTAGAAGGCACGCACCGGTAATGGTTCTATTATTATATTAAACGTTCATTCTCACGTATAAGAAGCGCGACGAGCTTCCAGCAATTTTGGTAATATTCTGGTGACTATTTTAGTTTTTCTTTTTCTTTACGAATAATCAATAGGATATGTGGGTTAAAGGAGCAATTTAAAGTCATACCAAAATTTAAGAAAAATCTTTGCATCGTTTTGATTTAATAATATAAATAAATTCACTCTAAAACTTTTGACATCGTTTTATAGAGTCAATATTTCACTTTAATAAAAATATACTGTTACTGTTATCTAAGTTTGACAGTACAGAAGGATACAACACAGTGTCATTTTTTTGTATAAGTTGTTACACAACCAAATTGACTCTCCGTTTTATTATAATACCTAGATTCTGTTGTGCCTCAGCGTTTATGTCGAAACCCTACTTACATTTTATTGCCGCACTGCCGTAACTAATGTGTTACGAAAATCACCCATCTTCGTTATGTGTATCAATTTTTATCAAATATCGTCAGAATGTGATATTAATAGCTCTTCTATTACTTTTTCTCAAAAATACCGTTCAAAATGTCGTTGCTTAAAATTCATTATTAGTTATTGTACTTTTTCATATATTTTTTTAAATTTATAATAAATGGTGTAATTTCAATATTATAATGGTTATTATTAGATGTTTATTAAATCGAAATCATTACTTACATAGTTTGTAATACTAGTTTATTTTATGTATTGTCCTGTTAGTGGAATCTGATTCTGTTGGGCAATAAATATTATTATTATTATTAATAAATATCTGATATGGAACACCACACGACCTTCCAACCTACAAAATGGAAATTAAAAGAAATGTAATAATTTCAACAACATTTTTTTAGGATAATTGTGCAACTTCTTTTATAAGAAGTTCATTACGAAAATAGGCAACAATTTAAACGCAAAAACAATAATCTATGTCAAACAGACGTTTAAAACTTCATGGCAGAGAGAGGTTAATAGACATTTAGAGGCTAACTTAAATTAAAAGAAATAAAATCATTTTTTTAGTACGCATGTGTTATAAATGACCATTAAAATATGCTGGAGCGTGCGTAAATCTACAATTATAGTACGGCGTGCTTTTGCTTTATAGGTTGGTTACTAGGAAACAGTAATATTAATCTGATAGTAATAAACTTCAAAATTTCATTCAAACTTTTTTCAATTTGTTGCACAATATTAATTACCAAATTGAAAATGAAAGGTACAATTCGAATCATTGATCACTTTAAATCCATCTGTAGGCTTCACGGAATGACTTGTAGTTGCATGAAAAATTGATGGAAGGCTCTGAGTCTCATCTGGCGTAACACTGAAGCAATAAAATCGAAATTGTAATCATTCTAAGAAAGGGTCCTTTCATGCGTACTAAAAAATAGTTTATAAAACTCGTGTAAGCGCCTTTAAAGAACTTACAGCATTAAAGGAAACTCGTTTCACTCGTTTTCTTCAAACCTGTTGTGCGTGCTTAAAAGGCTTACTTATACACTCGTATTACAATATACAATAATGTCCTTATAGTGTGTTATTTTACAATAATACCCATATTTTTAAACACGGCAGAAGCGATATTACGAAACCAAAGTGACTGAAGAACCTCGATTACAGTTTTTGCTAAAATAAAAGTCAAACCCACTTTGTTACTAAAAATACGCATGACAATAAATGTCAAAAATAAAATTCAATATCTTTTTTTAATTGAATAACACATGACATTAAATAAAGAAGGCACCATGGGTGCTATAGGAATGATTCCCTCGGTCAACGTACATCCCTCGGGCCAGAAGCCCTTGGGAAGTGCACTATTGACCTCGGGGCATTATTCCTAACTTATTCTCCCAGTAGTTATGTGCAATTGGCTTAGATAAAAACTATATTTACGATGATTTTCGAGTTTGTAAAAGACATTTTGATGAAGAACAATTTGGCCCGAATAAGGTATTGAAAAGAACTGCATTTCCAAAATTATTGTTGTCTGGTGAGTACCTAAGTAGTTTTGTTTTGTTGCTTAAAAACATATTCATTTTTATTTTTGTTATAATTGTTCAGCAAGTTCAAGCTTCATCTCAGATGGAAGTGAAACATGCGTGTAGCATGGAATATAGTGAAAATGTTAATCCTATTTCTGCAGAGGATTCAACATGTTTGGGTCTAGGTGAGGAGTACTAACATTTTTATATCTGCTGATTTCACACACCTTAAGTTTCACAGAACGAGGTGTGAATTACTTGGAGAATTGTAATACTTATAATCATACATAACGTATGTTTGATTTTAAAATGCAGATGACACAGTTGCGATGCATTGCACAGTTTTCATAGACGCTGAATGAATTTACAGAAGATGCTAATAACAAGTTTGCATTGGGCATTCCAATTAAATGTCATTTGTCTTTGGAATCGAACATATCACATTAAGTGTATCATGCATATAAGCATAAAAATGACATAAGGTTACAGACGTAAAGATAGCATTACCTAAATTTTTTTTACTAAGAATGCGAGGTACTGTATCTGGATAACTGTACATCGAAGAGGCTTTCGGAAACAAAAGTTATTACTAAAACGGCCAATACAAAAATCTGGAAAATATTTTCATGTTTCTGAAATGGCCGCTAGGAGGCGTAACTGCAATCTTGAATCTAACAAAGTGATGTTTCTGTGAATTCTGCTATATTAACCTAATAAAAAAATAACAGATCTTTGAAGTCGAAGATAATCTGAATTTTATTGGGCACTTTTTGACGTATCTACAAAAATAAAGTGGTGGGGGTTGTTCAAAGGTTTCCTTAAATCACCCCCGTACCTTCGAAACGGCTAATCCGATTTTAACAAACTTGGGCGCATTGAAATAAGCTTTTCTTGGGCTACAAAGTTAAAATAATTGAAGTTTTGTTAGTTTCACATATCGTCGCTAGAGGGCTTCGTTGGTCATTCCGACAGAAAAGATTAATGTTCGCAAAAAAATTAAATGCATTGGTATGACTTTTTTCATGAACAAGTAGCTAAATGATGCGTAAACAAGCTCACGAAAACTGCATCTCGATATCTTGTTCCTAACCTAAAATATAGACAAAAAAAACTTTATACGAAAATCCCTTAGGTTTTTATTTTTTTTTAACCATATTTTTATGGAATTGTTTCTATTATGTAAGTTGTGGCCCTAAAAAGGACCGATTTAAAGGAGGAAGGTTTTTAATGTCCTCGTAAATGCTCGAAATGCTGACCATCACTCTGTGCATTGCTGGGGCCTCATATGGGTAGACAAAACTGCAGCTTCAAATTCGGCTCTGAATAGGTTACCTAGAAATTGCGATTTTAAATGTTTGTAAATTTATACACGAGAATAAAATCACCCTTTTTGAAATTATTACGGGCAATTAGGCAATGCTAAAAGTTATACGAAAGGCCTATTTTTTTTTTGTTTAAATGCATATTCACTATGGATATATACGAAAAATACAATTAATAGAAGCAGGCAATGGAAACAGATACTTAAACAAAACATACATAATCCTCAAATTGTCAATAGTTGTCAATACTTTCGCGTTACTTTGAGCAATTTTTGTGCTTTCAAAATGCGTTTTACGAATAATGAAGCTTTTGATATGCTTGCGGTTTATTTTGAATGTCTTCAGAATGCCGCAGTAGCTAAAAGAGTTCACGCGGCTCGATATCCAAATCGGAGTCCTTGCGATGTAAGAGTTTTTCCCCGATTAGTGGCGAGCTTACGAGCCAATGGTAGTTTTCGGCCTACGTTTCAACGGCAAAGAATTGGAAGAACACAAGAAAATATTAATTACTGGGCTATATTGAAGGAAATCCTCATGTTAGCACAAGAGCATTACCCACTGAGTTGGGTATATCACGGACAACGGTTCAAAATATTTTGAAGGACCATAGGTAAGTTCTAATGGCCATCAAAATATATAGGTATTCGTTTAAACTTTTTTTAATTACTTTAAGAATGCACCAAGGACGTTGGAGTTTAAATGTATGGTGTGGCATACTGAAAGGCAGAATTATTGGGCCATATTTTTTCGAGCAACCCCTAAATGGCAATGTATTTCTTGACTTTTTGGCCCATCAATTACCGTTATTGTTGGAAGATGTGCCTCTGTAAACAAGGCAAAAATTATTTTTGCAGTTGGATGGTTGCCCAGCACATTTTGCTATTAATCTGCGAAAGCATATTAATGCAGTATTTCAACAGCGGTGGATTGGAAGAGGAAGTCTGTTTCCATGGCCTCTGCAATCTCCAGACTTAACTTGCCTTGGTTTTTATTTATGGGGGCGTTTAAAGGACATCGTGTTTCGGACTCAACCTACTACTAGAGAAGATATGAAAAACCGGATTCGTAACGCAATACGTAACATACCGAGAGCCAAAATTGAAGAATTGAAGCTACAGTCATGAGAGACTTCAGCAATGCATAGCGCGTGATGGTCAGCATTTCGAGCAATTACGGGGCATTAAAACCTTCCACTTTTAAATCGGTCCTTTTCAGGGCCACAACTTATATAATAGAAATAATTCCAGAAAAATATAGTTAAAAAAAATACAAATTTAAGGGATTTTCGTATAAAGTTTTCTTTGGCCAATATTTTAGGGTAGGAACAAGTTATCGAGATGCGATTTTCGTGAGCTTGTTTAGGCATCATTTAGCTACTTGTTCATAAAAAAGGCATACCAACGCATTTAATTTTTCTGCGAAAATTAACCGTTTCTGTCGAAATGTCGAACAAAGCCCTCTAGCGACGACATGTGAAACTAATAAAACTTCAAATATTATAACATTTGTAGCGCAATAATAGCTCATTTCAACTCACTCAAGATTATACAATCGGCTTAGCCGTTTCGAAGATACAGGGGGTCATTTAAGGAAACTTTTGAATACCCCCCACCACTTTATTTTTAGACATACGTCAAAAAGTGCCAAACAAAAAAAGTTCAGATTATCTTCGACTTTAAAGATCAGTTATTTTTTTATTAGGTTAATATAGCAGAATTCACAGAAACATCACTTTTTTAGATTCAAGATTGCAGTTACGCCACCTAGCGGCCATTTCAGAAACTTGAAAATATTTTCCAGGTTTTTGTATTGGCCGTTTTAGTAAAACTTTTTTTTGCGCAAGCCTCTACGATTCCCAGATACAGTACCTCGCATTTTTAGTTAGCCACCCTGTACAATGTTTTGTGTTTATGTTGTAGCCATGGAGCAATCTATTACCACAACTCGTCGTGACAATTCTGAAGCAAAATTTGGTGCGGAGCATACTATATGTATTCAGGACATCGCATCTATATCCGGAACAGTATCAAGCACTGAGACAGAGAGTACCACGTCCAGAAACACCCGTATTTCAAACAGGTAACTTTGCAACGATATTAATTTAAGTACAGGGCTTGAATATGTGAGTTGTGTACACTATGACTATTATCAGGTGATTTTAAGGTTTTAACTAGGATAAGTATAAATGTTGCTTTCTTAGTTAAATACATTGAATTTACTGCAGTTTCCTTTTCAGGCAAAAGAGGACTTCTTAACCGGTTCCCTGTCACGATCCCTATTTGGGATCACTGTTTAAAATGTGCATAATATGACAACACTGGTATTTCTCGGATGGCAGGTAGTACAGTAGCAACCCTACAGAAGTAAGCACATGTTTTATGCAAAATCAATATTTGTTCATTTATATATTTAAAAATTGTGAGCCTCTCAAGTTGACATATAAAGGTGAGTCATAGTTTTAGATTTTGTAGGTTTTCACAAATTTATTTTATGAATGTATTACAGTAAAAGATTATTAAAAACCGGTAAATATCTAGGTTATGGGTTAAATTTTTCACGCACAACTATCCTTTATCTGCAAATTGAATTTACACGCTTGTTTTTAGAGAAAATTATCGATCCCCATTTTGGGATTATGGTAGGTATAATGTAAAAATTTGGTTAGAAGTGTGTTAAGTAAAATTACCACATAGCAATAAAAAACAGCTTATATTACCTTATTTTGCATTGTTAACTTGGTTTTACAAGTTTATAAAATTTTGTTTATAGCAATGGGTACGTAGGCGTTTTATTCACTTGCCGAGTTGGAGGAAATTATAAATGACCCATATTTTTTCGATGAAGATGAAGACCCAGACACCGATTGATATCGTTGAATTGCCGCCTGATAAAGTCGATGTTGTCTCTGATATGGAAGATATACACGAGGATAATTTGGAAGATGTGACACCTAAAGATGTACCTGGCAGAATTGAAATTCACTGTAATAACTTAACCATAGTGTCAAATTCAAGTGCACTACGTGAAATAATAAATCCTTTTAAACGTAAAGAATTGAATAAAAGTCTAAAAACAAACGTTTTAAAAAATGATGATAATGATGATGATAGCGTAACTATCGAAACGCGTTCGGTGTTTTTTAATTTTGTGTGGTGCGTGGGTGTATTTTGTTTGTTTGTTGATGACAATGAACAAAAAACCACCCCCAAAGACGAAAATTCCAACAAATTGGCAAAGAATAAATCCAAAATTCTCTAAAGCAATGGTACGAACAAATGAAATTGAACTTACCAAAAATACTATAATTCAACAACTAAGTGTCACATACGCTATTCAAAATAACAGACATAATTCTATATTTTCTGATGCTTACTAGAAAAAATTTATAGGATTTCTTCTTTATACTGGCTACCATTCGCTTCCTCAAGAACAAACGTATTGGAGTGAAAACGATGACGATGAATGTAGAAATTGTCAGAAAATGCTTTACAAAAAATAGGTACCTACATTGAAATAAAACGAAACTTACATTTCAATGATAATTCAAAAATCGTGGAGGGAAATGAACCAACCTCAGACAGACTCTTCAAGATCCGTCCAATCATTAATAGAATGAATAACATTTTTTTACGGTTTGGTGTTTTTTTAAAACAGCTGAGTATCGATGAACAAATGGTGCGTTACTATGGACGTCATTTTTTAAAACAGTTTATCAAGGGAAAGCCAATCCGCTTTGAATTTAAACAATTGGCAATGTTCTGTGCCGAAACTGGTTACTGCATCCAGTCTGAGGTATATGAAGACAGAAGGAACCATCAAAGTGACGTAAGTTGTCTTGATGCTTGTGTTATTCTAAAAAATATTTCGGTAATTCATACTCCATCAAACCATGTCTTTTGCTTCGACAATTTCTTCACAAATTTTGCCCTCATGAAAACTCTCAAAGAGAAGAACGTTGGTGCTACAGGTACAGTATGATATAACCGCATGAACAACTGTAAAGTCAAGCAAGATAAAGAAATGAAGAAAAAAATCGGGGATCCTTTGATTACAGGTTTGAAACAAAAAATGACATATTTCCTGTACCTGGAAAGACAACAATTGTGTTAGACTGCTTTCGAACCATGAAGGAATACTACCCTTACAAAAAGTAAACAGATATTCAAGAACTGAAAAGAAGCAGGTAAAAATTCCTCAACCATATCTAATAAAGCAATACAACAAATATATGGCAGGAGTAAATAAAATGGATTGGAATATAAATAAATATAGGATTCCAATCTTTACAAATTTGATTGACATGACAGTAGAAATGCGCATACAATATACTGTCTTGTAAATCAAAAAATTTCCCTCCTAGAATTTAGAAGGTCAATTGCACGAACATACCTACATAAGGATTCATTGTCCAATCCAAAACATGCTGGCAGACCATGTCTCCAAAAGCTATCAACCAATCGTGTCCCTGAAGGTATTAGAAAATACCCGGTGGGGCATTATTTGGAGAGAACCGAAGGTGGAAAACAAAGAAAATGTGCCCTGTGTAAAATAAATTTTAGGAAACAATGCGTAAAATGTAATGTGGTCCCGACTACACGTAGAATCTTCTATAAATAAATTGCTACTTTATAGCTTATTCACTATAACTACCACGATCCCCAAATGAGACTTTACTTTACTATATGTTACTTATGCGCTCATTACAATACAATAAAATACACCAAAAAAAAAAAAACATTTGGCAGTTAATGGGTTAACAAACTACATATAGGAAAGGTTACATAATTGTCACCGAAACAAAAATTTCTGTACAAAGAAGTTTTAAGCTGCAAGAAAACAATAATGAAACTTACACGAAAGAATTTGGATTTCTAAACCCCGCACCTACCCACTAAAATATCAGAAAACGTAGCTTTTCAAAAAATAACAATGAACATGAACACAATTACCAAAAACTTCAAACTTCAAAATCAACTTTTCCGTGCTTCTAAGAAACCAAAAGCCTTGTATAAGCAAAGTAGTGTTGGATACCAACTACTTCGGAGAATGTTTACATTACCATCAAGAGTGACACTTATGACGTTGCTGAACAATATTCCCATAACTGCTGGAATTAACAAGAGCATCTTCAACGCTCTGACAGAAACTGCAGCATCTTTATCACAATTAGATAAAAATTCCATTTTAATATTTGACGAAATCAATCTCGCTCCAAACTTAACTTATAATCACCATACTGATCACGTTGAGGGTTTCGAAGATTTTGGTGATCGTCAAACAGATCAAATTGCCAATCGGTTCAGGTAAAAACTGACATGTAATTGGATAACCGCAATAAAAGCATAGATTTGTTTTAGGTATTTATGCTACGGGGGATAAATACAAAATGGAATCAACCTATTCTCTATCAATTTGTTAAAGGTGCTGTAAAAGCTGCTCAACTGATGAAAACCATTAGAGATCTAAAAGGCAATTATTTACGAAAAGGAGAAGAATTAAGGGAATTCATTTTTGAAGTAAATGGAAATACAATTATTTCTCTGTATGACCCTCCTCATTTACTCAAGGGCCTGAGAAATAATCTGTTGCTCAAAAACATCTATTTTGAAATGAATAAGCAGAAAAAGGTGGCAAAATGGGACGAAATATATACAACTTGGTTATTGGACAATTTTAGTGGGGAATTAAGAGCCATGCCAAAAACAACATGAAGAAAATGAAGGTTTCAGCTGCTGCACAATTGTTTAGCCATACAGTGCCATTAACTATTAACCTGTGAGTACACTTTCAACAGTTTAGTGAGCTTTTCTGAATGTTATTTTTTTTGTAGCATACAGTACTCCTGATGGTACAAAAATGGAACCAAGAGCTACTGAAACTGCAGAATTTTGTACATTTGTAGATAATCTCTTTGATAGTGTCAGTGGGTGTGGACGATTGAACAGGCATGGTAAAATCTTAATGTGAACAAGAATGTAGACTCAAACTTTTGGCAAGACTGTATACAAGTATTGGCTACGATGAAATGCATTGGCAGTGATGGCAAATTGTCGCCCCACCCCCCAACATTTAAAAACTGGATTTCAACTTGTAAAAATTTACAACTGTTGACACCGACATTAAAAGAACGACAAATTAAATTTTTCAGCCCCCTATATTTAAATCAGGATCCCCTCGAAAATTTTTTTGGGAAAATTAGACAGGGAGGTCAAAGAGCTGTTAATCCGACTACAAGTGCTTTTGCCCAGTATTACAAATCTTTATTGGTTAGTAACCCGATTTCAATAGAGTCAGTGGGAGGGAATTGTAAAGGGGATAACTGTAGCATTTTACTGAGCCTTCAGAAGTTTATTGGTGAGGTAAATATGATATATATTATTTTTCTTTATTAGCAGCATAGCAGTTGATCATGTACAAAAAGTTAGAATATCTCTTATAAAGAATAACACCATATAAACCTCTGTGTTATAGTTATTTGGGTTATTGGCAAAAATAATTACATAATTTAATCTCATTTGACTTAATTTTATCTAAATAATGGTAGAAATTACTTATTTGTATTTTGCTTCTAGGATGCATCAGACGTCAAATGCAATCAAAATAAAAGTTGCGTGTAAAGCGGTGTCCTAATTCTTGAAACATTTCCTTTTTTAGAACCTTTGGAAGAGTATGCCATAGCATATGTTGGAGGCTTTATTTCAAGAATTAAATTAAAAATAGGAAGGTGTACAGCACGTCAGCATAACGTTTTACTTAGGAATGGTGACAACCTGACTCGACTTTACCAATTCATAGCAACTAAAGAATATGGGTGTAAGAAGATGTACAGCGTGGAATACTGTAATGTTGATTTTATTATGAACCTTATTAAAATGTACATTATCTTGTATGTTTTGAAATTCGAATGTCACAAACTTGATGTGTATTTGCGTATACACTTCACTGTAAGGCGTAATATAGATTTTAAGTTTGTTGCATGTGAACATTCAAGCACTCTATCTGAAAAAATGATTAAAAATTTTTGTAGGTTATTAATTTTCAATTATGTTAAGGGAGTAAATAATATTTTGTATGGTAAAGATCTTCCGAAAAACTGTGCACACGTGCACACGTGCACACGCGCACACGCGCACACGCGCACACACGCACGCACGCACACACGCACACACGCACACGCACGCGCACCCGCAGCTCACGCCGCACACCACACGCACACACACACACGCACAGCACAGCACACGCACACGACACCACACGACACACGCACACGACACACACACACACCACACACACACACACACACACACACACACACACACACACACACACACACACACACACACACACACACACACACACACACATCCGAACATGATGGTCGATCTTGGCGAAACATGCTAAAAGTTGTAAAATGAGCTAATGAGTCGATTTAGCGATAGTGAAAGAAGTCGATTGCATAACCTTCTGTACCTACATATGTAAACAGTGCGGTCATTTAATATGGAACCTTGGAAATATTAATTTCTGTGATAATTTTCCGAAAAACCCATCGATTTTTATTTTTTAATGCGCACATTTTGACTCATCGGAAACTTTTTTCTCGCCATATTTCATAGAGCAACTTTTTTAAATAGTAACCATATGTTTATTTTTTGCACTGCGGTTGATAATTTCCAGAAAAGGTGGTGTCAAAATTCAAAGATTCAAGTCTCAAAATTGCGCTATTCTTGCGACAGAATTACTATTATTACAACAAAAGACATCGATAAATATTAAAAACTAAACTTTTAATTCAACACAAAACTACATTTAATTCAACAGAAGTAACAAAATAACATTTAAAGGGGATATTCGGATTGTAGTCCATGAGCTTCTTGACACAGAGCAAGCATGTATTGGAAATTCTGTAGAACGTTCTCGATTATTTCTGCAGTGAATGCTCGAATTCCGGCACGTATTCGTTGTTTTAAGTACTCGAGAGTATGGGGCCTATTCACAAACACTTTGCTTTTAAAGAAATCTAACGGGGTAAGGTCTGGTAATCGCGCAGGCCATTCAATAATACCACATTTTCCAATCCATCTGTTTCGAAATATTTAGTTTACATAATTGCGGACCAATAAATCATAGTGTGCAGGTGCCCTATCTTGCTGATACCATAAGGTGTCGTTTGATATATCTGGGTCGTTAACACATCGTCATTTTTAGAATTTCACCTCCTATCCAAATACAATGAAAAAACATATGGTTGCTGTTTAAAAAAAGTTGCGATGACGCATAGCTCTTTTAAATATGGCGAGAAAAGAGTTTCTGGTGAGTCGAAATGAGCGCATTAAAAAATAAAAATCGACGGATTTTTTCGGAAAATTATCAAGGAATTAATCTTTCCAAGTTTCCATATTAAATGACCGCACTGTATGTAGATTGGAAGGTAAAAATATAAAATCAGTTAGTTAATAAGTAATCTTATTTGGGATTGTTTACATTAACCCATGCAATATTAACTATGCATGGTTATACCAAAAGCCGTTGTTTATATACAAAAAACCCACAATTGCTTAAAATATTTAGAAGTATGAAGTACGAATAATTAAAAACAGCACAAAATGAATCAATTACTTAATTCCTAACAAAGAAGTATTGAAAATAAACGCTTTGTTTGCCCGTTATAATCTGAGATTAAGTAGAAACAAATAAAAAATGCATGATCTCACAAATTAAACAAGCAATATTCGTGTATTACAAACATTGTGTATTTTCGGTCGATGAAAAGTACGGAAAAAATAAAAGATCAATACACGTGCTACTGTAAAAAATTTAATATGCGTTCTGACGTACCTAAGTATAAATGTACATAGCGTGGATTTGATGTGTGTAAACAAATCTCAGGAATCTATCTGTACAAGGGTAGGCTATTTTACTATCGATACATTTTATAGTCGAGTGCTTTACTGATCTGACTTGAGGACCATACAGGACACACTTCCTGGATATATTTTTTTATAAGCCCATTGATATATGAAAAAAACAAAAAAAGATTTAGATACGCAATGTAATATAGTCCGTAAACTTGAATATACATTTCAAGGGAACTTTTATATTCTCTTTAATAATAATATCCACGTGTAAATGTTTACTCAACAGCAGTATTTACATTTGCGTCAACATGTATTCGATAACATTCCAGACAAATAAGTTTTTTACTTTGAATTTACTCAAACGGTATAATGACTAGAACACCTGGAATGAACTAGCTTCCTTAAGGACAGGTATTCAACCTTTTTACAATGTGTATTCTTGTTTAACTTTTCTAATCGATTATCTTGATACACTGCTTGACAAACGTTGACTGAAGCATTCATTACGAAATATAACTAATTGTTCATTGTCGTTTTGACAATTGACTCAATTAAATATTAGCGGTACTCTAGCACAGTATGTCGTAGGTTCAAATCACACTCGACGTAATCTTTTTCTATATGTGCCAAGAAAAAAAAATTTAATTACACAATTTACATATGAACTACTTTTCGTTACTTTAAAAACAAATAACATTATACATAATTAAAATACTTAGCTTTGGGGTTTTCTAAATGGTGTATTTTTCTCTTTATATTTATATAAATTTATACATTTCGATAACAATTACAGTTATCGTCTTCATTAAATGATAGTATCATATTTCATAAATTTGTTCTAACATCTCAAATAATTCTTACAGATATTACCATTTACTGAGGTCTATAACTCTAATTGTGATCGAAATGTGTAGATTGATATAAATTAAAAGAAAAGAATTCTTTTATTTTAAGACGGTGTGCAAATTTATTCGTATCCTTCTTAAGTCTTGTATACAAATTGTAGAATTTTTTTTATGACTAATCAGCATTAGTTGTTTATAATGCCAGGAATATTGTAAGCGAACATTTTTCAAATTTAAGATAAATATTAATATTCAAAGAGTAACAATTTTGAAGTATAATATTTAATTTCAAGTTGATTAGTCCTGCCTTGAGCATAAAAATAGTGACATGTTGAAATCAAATTTTATATGCTTGTAAGTTACAACTTTCTTTCGTGAACCGTGACGTGAAAACCATACCAATTTTATATTTAAAAAGATTCAAACAAACCTCAAGTGATCAATCAAATTTAAGAGTGAGCTTACCGCTCACAATTATGAAATCGATTGCGAAACTACTTAAAAGCGTTTAAATTTATGTAAAAGATAAATAGAAAATACGCGATTCTGTATTATAAGTGTTTTGTAAACGTGATTTCACACTAGTTGAGTTGATCGGCCTATTGCCATACTTTTCATATTAGTTGAGTTGATCGGCCTATTTCCATACTTTTCATATTAGTTGAGTTGATCGGCCTATTTCCATACTTTTCATATTAGTTGAGTTGATCGGCCTATTTCCACAGTTTCCATACTATGGAAATAGGCCGATCAACTCAACTAATAAAAATACACGATCTAATACCCTAAAGATAAATAAGTATTTTTATTTTGTGTGATTATAGTGAAAGTTTACATTTTCAAAAATTAATGTAACCAAACAAAATTTTCTATTCTCAAATTTTATTTCCTTTGTAGTAAGATTTAAAGTTAAGGTCAATCCTAAAGATTTACCAAAAGCCACAAAGTTTGCCTAACCGCTAAATTTCAAAGTTCAAATTGAAAGATAATATATAAAAGCAATGATTACTTTTAAAACATACACAGATCAGTCTTATAACAGCGTGTAAAGTCTCACATCAAACATAACTGATACATAAAAGTAGCCAAAACAATAATTAATAAATTTATGTCCGATCAAATCTAAAGCAGTTTAAGAACCTGCTAATTAAGAAAAGATATCAGTATATCTATAGTAGGCCCAACGTGGAGCTTGTAAAATAACTGACACAAATTTATACTTTCTCTAACTGGAACCCAGGGTTTTGTATAGATGCAACGACCTTTAGGCACCAACATATATCAGGTGTCCAGGGCAATCTTGGAAATATAAATATATTTTATCGTGATGGAAACTCATTGCGTTTGTAGAACCAAAAAGAGGCGTGATTCTTTTTCAATTTCCTATAGTCTTTACTTTTCCCAAAAAATGGCTCTCTTACTTCGGTCGATTCCGTGCGCGTTCGGCGGCGCTCGTCAGGGATTGAAATGGCCCTCAATGGCAGCAGAAAGCAGGAGTGCATTCATAATCTAGTCAAAATTTTGAATGGTTGTGGATTGTTCTTATAAAGGTTAATTTGGTGCTTTAAAATAAAGAGAATTAGTTTAACATAGTGCCAAAGAGGCGAACGTCTCATTCGTACCGCACAAGTGTTAAGTGTTGATGAATGGTCGCACTTATCTGTCAGTGGGTATCATTGTACACCGTCTATTCATGTCAATCTTTGTCTCGCGTTAGAAATTTAACTTTGTTTGGCATTGGAACCATGGCAGACAAAATTTGTACAGAACATACAATTCACAAAGGAGCTTGAAAAGGATAATGAACTGCCAGTTCTGGATGTACTGATAAAAAAGAGAAACAAACGGTTTGGCTATACAATATACTGAAAACCCACACACTCGGACCCATATTTGCACGCAGATTCACACCATCATCCAGAAAAAGTAAATTAAGCATTAAAAACGTTAAGACACCACCCCAAATTTTTAACGGACCAGGAACAAAGGCATGCGGAAATGAACCAATTACTCAGGACAGAATGGATACAAACAAATAGATGTAAAATGAGCCATAAATCCAACCGACAACAAGAGGGTTCCTACTAAATAAAAAAGGAACTACTAACAGGGTCAGCAAGCTACTACAGAAGCCAGTGTATGTGGGTGTGGGTATGGGTATGGGTATGGGTATGGGTGTGGATGTGGGTGTGTGTGTGTGTGTGTGTGTGTGTGTGTGTGTGTGTGGTTGCGTGGGTGCGTGCGTGAGTGTAAGTATGTGAGTGAGCGTGCGTGTATGTGTGTGGGTAGGTGGGTGAGTGCGTGCGTGCATCTGTGCGACCGTGAGCATGTACGCCTGTGCGTCTGTCCGTCTATCGGTGTATGTCGGTGCGTCGGTACATGACTCTATGTTTGTGTGTCTGTGTGTCTGTTTGTCTGTGTTTGTGTGTCTGTGTGTCTGTGTGTCTGTGTGTCTGTGTGTCTGTGTGTCTGTGTGTCTGTGTGTCTGTGTGTCTGTGTGTCTGTGTGTCTGTGTGTCTGTGTGTCTGTGTGTCTGTGTGTCTGTGTGTCTGTGTGTCTGTGTGTCTGTGTGTCTGTGTGTCTGTGTGTCTGTGTGTCTGTGTATCTATGTCTGTGTGTCTGGTGTCTGTGTGTCTGTGTGTCTGTGTGTCTGTGTGTCTGTGTGTCTGTGTGTCTGTGTGTGTGTGTCTGTGTGTCTGTGTGTCTGTGTCTTTGTGTCTGTGTGTCTGTGTGCCTGTGTGTCTGTGTGTCTGTGTGTCTGTGTGTCTGTGTGTCTGTGTGCCTGTGTGTCTGTGTGTCTGTGTCTCTGTGTGTCTGTGTGTCTGTGTCTCTGTGTGTCTGTGTGTCTGTGTGTCTGTGTTTCTGTGTGTCTATGTGTCTGTGTATCTGTGTGTCCGTGTGTCTGTGTCTGTGTATGTGTCTGTGTGTGCGTGCGTGTGTGTTTATTCGTGTATGTGTGTGTGTGTGTGTGTGTGGGTGCGTGCGTGTGTGTATTCGTGTGTGTGTGTGTGTGTGTGTGTGTGTGTGGGTGCGGGCACGCGCGCGTATGTGTGTGTGTGTGTGTGTGTGTGTTTACGCTGGTATCCACTACTTCGCTAGAACGATAAGACGTACCGAAAATTTTGTACTTAAGTTTTATTTTACTTCTTTTGGGTCTGATTAAATTTTATAGGAAGGAAAGTGGCGGAGAGGGTTTTATTAAGCACAGTTTCCAGTTTTTATCGATTATTGATTAAAATAGCTGCGTATTACAAAAACTTACAAATACCAGCACATCGATTTTAAATTGATGAGTTAGTTATGTTCTATGCAATTTTTGGTGCGACGATTTGGCCGCAAAAAAACTAATTTTTTAATGGCCGTTATATTTTCGAGAAAACATATGGAAATTAATTAAATAAGATTGAAAGTTTCTTTTTCAAGTTTATTAACTTCTATCTGGCATGAAGGTTTAAACATCTATCTGACATAAAAGATTATTGTTGTCTTTACAACGTTGCCTATTTTATAACTAAATTAAATATTTCATTTTTGTTAATTACCACTTTATAAGTTGGCAGGGCATGTGCTGTTACACATCGCATATTTGTTTCCTGTATATCCTTAATGTCGTCTTTTATTAATTCGGTGATACTTTGGAAAACTGCTTTTAAAATAAAAATAAAAATTAACGTTAGTTTCACGAACTGTTTACAAATCTTACAGAACACTTAATTAAAAGCGTGCTTGATATAAACAGTTAATTAAATTTTGATAAATAACGTTACATTAATTCAAAATACTAAGCCTAAGTGACCTAGTAACTCATTAGCAAATTTTTATTTTACTTCGCAAATGTAACGATTAAAAATTCCTTCTAAGAAATGTAGTGTACTGCTTTTTTAATTTATGTATGAATATTTTTAAAGCAGCGTAAACTTACATCAGATAAACAACAAATCTGTTGTCTTGCATGCAAAGTTAAACGTATTATTTTACGTTTTCCACTTATCTTACTTATAGGATATCACAACAGTAATCTATGTTTTGCTGTAACGAAAAAATTTCATATAATAAAATTTTTTACATTCTACCTTGTTTTTGTGATAAACTCAAATTTTTATGTTATAATATATTTGTTTGATTTAAATCTTTTTTCTATCCAGCTGGTATAAATTAGCTTGATTAAATCTCCAGAAAACAATTATTCTAACTTAGTGGACGATATAATTATGAAAATCAAAACTGCTGTTGTGATTTATTCTGTTTAAACTGCACCATCCTCTAACTGTTTCAATAATGATTAATCAATCATTAAGCTTGTTTGAAAAGCAACAAAGTTAGTTTCCCATGGATGCTTGAACTTAAATATTTTTAAATTGTCCTTTTTTCTTTCTGTTCATATTTTATGTGTTCTGTTCGTTAGAAAAAATATTTGATTATAGTACATTGTTCATAAACGGTAATATCTAAAACCTGAATAGCGTCTCCGAGTTACAATGTTCTTAATTGGCAATGGCAAAACAACTAGTTATTTTGCCATTGAAGTATAACAAACTACACTTCATAGAGTTTACAGGTACCGTTAATTGCAAATTATTACAATTCATCAAAGAAGAGTACTTTTAAGAATATGAAGCTCGTCTAAATTTCCTTTATAATTTATTGACGCTTCGAAAGTTTATGAAAAGTTGAGAAAACGTTCAAAGTGTTCTGTAATACAACTTCACCTGGTGACGTATCATTTACTTCAAGCGGAAGTAGATGTTTTTTCTGATTAATATGCATTTCTTTTGAGTGATTCACGTTCAACGGTAGGTAGGTAAGGTAGGGAACAATAAATTCGCACAGAGGTGTAGCTCATGAAATGTTTGCTGAGAGCTTACGCAGCCTTTTTCTTATCGTAACTTCAAAAAAGTCGTTTAATTACAGTAACCGCATTAAAAAATATACCTGTGAAATACCTAATGCGCCAAACATGCACCATGTAGCCATGAAAACAATGCACATTAATGTATTCCCAAATACGGCACAAGAAGAACCGAATAAAAAACAGCTGTTTTCTTTGCTTCCAGTCTGTGAAAGTGTGAAATCGTAACGAATGAAGAAATAACTTTATTTGGATGGATTTTGTTCTAAGTTATGCATGACAGACAGTGGGCGAACGCAACAATTGGCATTGAAGAAACCATATTTTTATTGCTGTTGAGAATCTGACAAAATGATTTTCATTAATAAAAAATTAAGTTATACATTCTCACAGGTTATAGCTACTTTCAACTCAATATTGAACTTTCAAGCAATATATAAATGTATGAAGATTTGATATCATTCAATATAACTTTAATATGCTATTTAGGGTCGACATGAAACTTTATTTTAATGTCTACAGTACGTTCTGAAGACAAAGTATAGAGTTGACTTATCAACTAGTAGAGGCATTTCCGATAAATGTTAGTTCACACGTTACGATAGTCGTAACCATTGTAAATATACAAAAGAAAGAATTAAACGGTTCTTCTGCGTTCAAGGGACTGTATGTTAGACCTTAAGGATGGGTCATCTATAAGCCTAATCGATCTTATTTGAATTTAATAACGATATTAAAATGGTATAGGGAGCACCAACCCGAAGATGAGAATTATATTCTAAATGAGGTCGAATTTGGACCTTACATAAGCGAAAATGTTTAACTTTAATAATTGCGTCAAGTTGTCACTCTTAAATATGCTTTACACTGTTGCTGGAAATAAATACTACTTAAGTAAAATATCTAGAAGCATTAAACGTTCACCATACGCGGACGGAAAGACAGATCTGATCTTAACAGTATTTTTTCAAAGCATACGCTAGTAATTAACGTTTCCTTCTCTATCTTCCTAAAGGTCCGTGCAGTTTACTTTAGTACCACGTTGACATTTGAAAGTGCAAAGTGCCGATTGACAAGTGCTATTTCAATCTCTAAACTTACTGCGTCTATTACTTTTTAAAATTTTTAAAGTGGTGATTTTCAGAAATTAACTTTAATGTATTTTCGCAATTTATGATTTCCTATTTTATGATTTTTTGCGGCGTGTATTAAAATGTTCATTCATAATAATTTATTACATTACATATATGCAATTATGTGCATTATTCGTAAATTTACTTACAATATATTATGTTTATGTACTAAAAAGTGGTTTGAAGTTTTGCAGAATGGTCTGAAACATTTTCTTTTTTTGTAAGCCTCACAAAAAAACAGAAAAAACATTCCAAGATTTAAAAACTAGTGGATTTTTTCAATTTAGATATTATTTTTATCTCTCTGCTTATATATAATGTCTAGTTGTTAAGCATGTGCATGTGCGTATGTGTGTGTGTGTGTGTGTGTGTGTGTGTGTGTGTGTGCGTGTGTGCGTGTGTGTGTATGTGCGTGCGTGCGTATACGTGTGCGTGTGCGTGTGGGTGTGTGTATACGTGTACGTGCGCGTGCGTGTGCGTGTGTGCATGAGTGAGTGCTTGAGTGCGGGTACATTTGCGTGTGTGTACCCGAAGCACTACAACACACCTACAAAATATACATCCACCTTGTTATGGATTTCCGAGCACCAATGTACACCAATATAGACCCCAATCACCTATCCTCTATCGCTTCCTATGAAGGCCGAATACTCAGACGCATACACACGTTACCCTTCAGGTACATCACAATACCACACGCAAACATACCACCCATCACACACAGAATACAAAGATACAGATAAACTTTGCACACAAAAGAATCTTTGGCGATACAATCCCAACCCGATAGATCGTTATCACTCCTTATAACTACCGTTTTCCTCAATTTCCACAGAAAAACCCCAATACAAAATTCAAACACCCTCCGCGATCCTAAC
This sequence comes from Vesta saturnalis, assembly GCA_036346205.1. Classification (NCBI taxonomy): domain Eukaryota; kingdom Metazoa; phylum Arthropoda; class Insecta; order Coleoptera; family Lampyridae; genus Vesta; species Vesta saturnalis. Next base: position 2,232,865 of record JARFJB010002538.1, read on the forward strand.
TCAACTCCTTCACTACCTCCCCGAGGAGATAATGTTCCATATGCCCTCTGCACCCCCCCCCCCCCGTCTATTAGATGACGACCTAGCACGATACCGGCAAAGGAATTGGATTAACCAAACTAATCACGCTACACCCCACTAAACAACACGCACACAAACGAATTACCACAAATATTCAAATAAACCTACATCTTTTTTTTCTTGTTTTTATACCAAAAATAACCACGTCATGATTGTAAACTATACAATAACACAAAACATCGCAACACCAACAAGAATGTATTAACCAGGGCTAAAGGCGGGAAGAACTGCTGAACAGTCTACGACTAAGATACATATAAGCTAGACCGGTCATCATGTGGGGATGTCTGTGTGTATGTGTGTGTGTGTGTGTGTGTGTGTGGTGTGTGTGTGTGTGCGTGCGTGCGTGCGTGCGTGCGTGCGTGCGTGCGTGCGTGCGTGCGTGCGTTCGTGCGTGCGTGCGTGCGTGCGTGCGTTCGTGCGTGCGTGCGTTCGTGCGTGCGTGCGTGCTGTGTGTGTGTGTGTTTGTGTGTGTGTGTGTGTGTGTGTGTGTGTGTGTGTGTGTGTGTGTGTTGTCTGTGTATGTGTGTATGTGTGTGTATGTGTGTATGTGTGTTTGTGTGTGTGTGTGTGTGTGTGTGTGTGTGTGTGTGTGAGTGTGTGTTTGTGTGTGAATGTGTGTTTGTGTGTGTGTGTGTGTGTGTGTGTGTGTGTGTTGTGTGTGTGTGTGTGTGTGTGTGTGCGCGCGTGTGTGCGTGTGTGCGCGTGTGTGTGTGTGTGGGTGTGTGCGTAGGTGCGTGTGTGGGTGCGTGCGTGCGTATGCAAGCTTCTTTTTATTTGGCTTAGAGATTTTGGGTGAAATCTAGCGGCGGAAAGGGGGGCAGGGTATTAGGAGCAGTTGTTGGTTTTTATCAAGTATTTCTAAAACAGCTGTATATTTCAAAGATATGAAAATAACTAGATATAGAATTGAAATAATTTTACATAAGTTTTCTTTATAATTTTTTTTAATGTAAAGCGAAATAAATGTAAAAATTAAATAAATATGATTGAAAATGCTGAAGCCGTATTATCGATACTTTTATTGAAGCGGGCAGCTTTAGTATTTTTTTACGATAACATATATTTATTAAAAATTATTATTAATTTTATTAAATATATAAATAAAAAGTTTACCTCAAATAGGATTTGAACCTACGACCTGTACTTTGCTAGAGAACCGCGCTAACCAACTGCGCTATCGAAATTCAAGCCCCAATCGATGTAAATTTGATTTTTATCTATGTAGAACTGATGTAAATTCTAAATATAATGATATTACAATCGAATTACTTATATTAATGGAATGTGAGCCTACAATATCGCAAGGATTCACGCATACCAAAGCAACTTGAATAATATTAAATTATTATAAATTTTGTTATGAACGAATAAGTTCAAAGGTAAATATGTAATTAAAAATTATTATTAATTTTATTAAATACATAAATAAAAAATTTACCTCGAGTGGGATTTGAACTCTGTACTCTGCTAGAGTACCGCGTTAACCAACTGCGCTGTCGAGGTTCAAACCCCAATCGATGTAAATTTTATATTACAATCGAATTGCTTATTTTAATTGAATGTGAGCCTGCAATATCGCAAGGATTCACACATACCAAAGCAACTTGACTAATAAATTATTTATGTATTTAATAAAATTAATAATAATTATCAATTCCATATTTACCTTTGAACTTATTCGTTCATAGCAAAAACTTATAATAACATATATTTATGTCTATTAATCTCTATCTGACATGAAGTTTTAAAGGTTATTCTGACATAGAATATTGTATTTGTTTTTACGATGTTCCTGTTTTCGTTATGAACGTATAAAAAAGAGGTTGCATAGTTGCCCTAAAACAATTTTAATTAAAATTATTTCATTTCTTAAGTTAGCATCTGTCATGAAGTTTTAAATGTTTGTTTGACATAGATTACTATTTTTGCGTTTACAATGTTGCCTATTTTCGTAATGAACAACAGATTGCATAATTATCCTAAAAAAAAATGTTATTAACATTATCTCATTTCTTTTAATTTCCATTTTGTAGGTTGGAAGGTCGTATAGTGTTCCACATCAGATATTTTTAGGATAACTATGCAACCTCTTTTTTTTAAATCTTCAGAACGAAAACAGGCAACATTGTAAAAACAAAAACAATAATCTATGTCAAAATGACATTTAAAACTTCTTGTCATGTCATGTTAGATAGACATAAATATATGTTAACGTAAAAAAAATTCCAAAACCGCCCGCTTCTATAAAAATATCGATAATACAGCTTCAGCATTTTCAATCATATTTATTTAATTTTTACATTTATTTGGCTTTACATAAAAAAACTTTATAAAGAAGGTTATGTAAAATTAAATTTTGTTTAAAAAATACGTCTACATTTTTTCTTATAAAATTAATCGTTATTCAGATAACGGAAAAATTCTACCTTAGGATTTTTGCCCCTAAATTACGCATCATGTCAAAAAATTTCATAGAACATAATTAATCGATATATATAAGGTATTCAGGTATTTTTATATCTTTGAAATATGCAGCTGTTTTAGAAATATTTGATAACAACCATAAACTGCCCATAATAAACCCCCTCTCCGCCATTGGATTTCTCCCAAAATTTAATCAGCTCTAACCGAAATGAAAACAAGCTTAAATACTGGTATTTTCTTTCTGGAGTTATCGTGGATACTAACATACATCCAGACACGATGGACGATCTTGGAGAAACTCGGTTATAAAATGTAGAAAGTTGTAAAGTGAGCTAATAAGCCGATTTAACGATAGGGAAAAAAAATCTATTGCATAACTTTCTATACCTACATATGTGTATGTAGGTTGGAAGGTAAATATTGAAATTAAAATTATTTCATTTCATTTAATTTAAGTTAGCATCTAGAAATCTGTTAACCTCTATTTGTCATGAAGTTTTAAACGTTTGTTTGACATAGATTTCTTTTTCGTTTACAATATTGCCTATTTTCGTAATGAACTTCTTATAACAGAGGTTACATAATTATCCTAAAAAAATGTTATTAAAATTATTTCATTTCTTTTAATTTCAATTTTGTACGTTGGAAGGTCGTGTGGTGTTATCTTTTCTGAACAGAATGAATCGACATTTACAGTCGTCCGTAGCGCCATCTATTTTCACGTTATTTCACCAACATATGTATGGCAAAATCCTATGAACATTAATTAAAAACAACGCGGTAAGTTTTTTATTTCACTAAAATCTAGAATAATACTCATTTTGTACAAAATAGAAACGTCCGATACTGACAGCGACATAAATAAGGGGTTCTCATACAAGTAGTGAACTGCAAATAATGAATGAATATAAAGGTAAAAGGGGCCGGAGAAAAAATTGTATGTTTTATTCGTACAAACGGCAAAATTGCCGTTTTCTGTACTAATGAAACAAACAAATATTTAGTGACCATCAATAAAAAACAATAGATAGACTAACTCAAAGTGTAAAGATTGTGGCGATCTAAGTAACAAAATAAAATATGTGAAAAAAGTCGTATATAAAAATATGAAAAAAAAAAGATTTAGAAAAGTATTTTAAACTAAAAAGGAAATGGAAAATAAGCAACAGCTAAATTAATGGCAACACATAATGAAATTTATAGAGAGAAGCTCAATGATAATATAAAAAATGAGCTTATCGAGAGGCTCAGGAGATAAATGAAGAAAACATATACGTGCGTCAATCAAATAACCCAAATAAATGAGGCTAAATGAAAACATACATCAGTAAAAGGAGTAAAACATACAGTTCATTTCAATTATGGTTTACAAGCAGAAATATTGAAATTGTTTAATTGATAATTAAAATCTAACATTATGGAACTAATATTTTTTTTAAAGGTATATAAAAGTATTAGTTTACCAATCAATCATATGTGAAGCGAATATCCAAATGCACAATTATTAATTATGAACGTATAATTACTACATTTTCAAGCTTACAATTCGATTGGTAAAATAAATAAAATTGTTTTTGAATTAAGCAAAAATAATTATTTTTCATTTAATAATACCCAAAGCTATTTGTTTTAGCGACAGAAAATGTATAAATGATACTGAAAAATTGATGCGCACCTGAATGAAATTTATCACAAACTTCGTACCATATTAATCTTAACAGCTATCAGCAGGGGTTTGCACAAACGGAAAATTAGTTAAAAAAGCAATTTAAAGGAAACAACTCTACAGTTAGAAATAATGTGTCGCAAATGAACGTCTACGATAAAATGTTTACACATAGAATTTTTTAATTTGTCGATTGTAATTAATGTTACCTTCTTTTTTTAACTTCGTTTTATAAGGCTACAGACTAAATATTCACTCACATTAGTACCGCTGCACTATTTAACAAACGTCAGCTTGAAATATAAACTACCTGCAAATTTTATTTATCCCAATCTTCGCTGCGCATTGCAGCATTTATCTTTGCAACCCTTTTTTGTGTGAGAACGTATCCCTATACATAATTATATTATTCAAACCTACAAATTTAGTTAGTGACATCTTCGATTTAACAATAGCCTAAGTGCGCTGTGAATTGCTTCTTCTCCATGAGGTCTTTCACGATTTTGATTTAATCGCAGAATAACCCCAACGATATGTACAAAACGGCTTCATACGATCAGATATTATTAAAAATATATCCAAATTCAATCATACTCAATAGTAAAAGGGCAGTTTATATACCACTTATAAGTATCTGAACATCTAACTTCCTATGTACGAAAATGATCAACGGCATCACAGCGTGGGAGGTTAAAGAACGATAAATAATAGTAATAAAAGTATTAAATAATTTGTGTACTCTATTTCTGCTTTATTACTCGCAACAATTTAAAAGCCTCATGTAGTTGTTATTTTAAATGTAACTAAATTCTGCAAATGTCCATATTAAGTGAACTAAATACCGACAATTTCTGACAACATTGTACCAGTCTATTTAAAAGACGTCTTTCGAATCCACAAAACTTTTTTATTTAACGATTTTTTAAATATAAACCACATATATACATTTTTGAAATGAATAAATTGACTTTTCATGTCATGAAGCGTAGCAACATTAACAGATACGAATAAAAGTGCGGATGTATTGATTTCAGACAATTTATAATTTGTCACCATAAACCAGTTTACATTTACAGCAACCTAATGTTTTGTTTCTAACACGGGAAAAATTACATAAAAAAATAAAAAAAAATGGTTATATGATGTAAATGATATTGGATATAATAGAACAAAATTATTTTGCTTGTTTGGAATAGTTACGATTTATCATTAAAATAAATAACTGATTACTAATTTCTCTGGATTGACACATATCAAACGAGCACTAACTGTTATTACAGTAAATCCGGAAATCACTGGGATTGCCGTGGGTCGTAATAAAACATATTGCGGTGTTAACAAAGTTCCTCTTAGCAGGATTCGTGGTAAGTCGGTAACATAATTTTGGCGCCACCATATCTCTAAATCGGGATTGATATATGGAGATAACAGGATATGACCACGCTCTATCTATATAGCGACCCTATGATCACGAGTTTCTTCAACCCTGGTAATGGAATGTGAAATTGCAACGCTTCGAGAACACTGACAAATAAAATAAAATAAATAAAAGATTGATAGAGAATTTTCTTTCTTCTTAATTCAACACTATAAAACTGATTTAATTAAAGCAAACTATCCCTTAATCCTTTTATAAATAATCAACATACCAGAACTTACAAAAATTACATTTATTGAATTAAAATAAAATATGAACTAAAAATGTTCGTAATTACCTAAGTCTACACAACTTTTTAATTCACCTCTTTTATTTTTAGGAACATGCTTGTGAAAAAATAAAGAGTGGCTACAAACCGGTTGCTTAATTCCTCACTAAAAAAATACACTAACCAGTCTGAATGTTAGAACGCTCTAAAACCAAGTGACTTTTAAAGTTTGAAAGAAAATTGGTCACTGATAACGTTGTTACAATAGCTTTAAATCCACAATGGTATTAGTAAAATTTTTAATCACCAACAATTCAACAAAATTTATTAAACATGATCAACAAATAAAAGAAATGACAAATGAGCATTCTAAACAGTTACCAAATTTACGTTTTCACAAAATTCCGTTAAGCAAGGAAAAGTTAAATTTAAATAACACAATTCCCACAAACAGTATCACAAATAAAGACCTCTCACAGATCGTCTTATATAAACAACCTCTAGGATGTTGACCTGCAGTCCACCATATTCAAACTGCCTTCGATAACGCAATTTAATTCGAATAATAGCTTGCTCTACTCCAAATAAAACCTTAGTTAATGTCTTACTCGAACGTTAATTTATTGCAGTTGTTTATTTATTAGATTTCTGTTTCCCTTTGATATTTTTACATCTATTCGCTTTGTCTTCCATTAACTTAAACTAGTGCTGAGAAGATTAGAACAGTTGAAAAATCTGAAACACTGAAACTGTGGCAGGATATGTATCAAACAAAATACACCGACATACCACACAAAAATAAAAAAAGACCGAACACGTTTCAGTAGCTAAGCTATCATCATCAGCGGTCTGTGTTTTTTTAATTTTGTGTGGTACGTGGATGTATTTTGTTTGTTAAAGATTAGAAGATTTCACTCAAAATAAGACCGTTATTGTGTACACCTAATTCTTACTTGAATATCGCACTTTCAAATTTTTTGGTAAACTACCCTACATCAACGTGTTGATTATCGGTACACACGCGGCAAAGGAAAAAAATAAACAAAAATCGGGAGCATGTTTTCTTTTTGTTTTCTAGTTACCAAAAGAAAACGAAAAGTTACGACCAATGGCAACTACGAAAATGTTGAATTTATTACCTCTATCGCCCTGTGCCGAATCGATCCAATACGAACTCAAAGATTACGGTTTTCATGTTGAAGCACAATATCCGTCACAATTCTAATTTAGTATATACTGTATTTGAGCTTAATTGACTACTACATACAGTTTATTGTAAAGACTTGAAATTCTTTAATCAGGCGACACTAATTAATTATCTATTTATTAGTTTTATTTAATTATTGTACATCAGTATTAACAAATATTCAATTCTTACCACCTCTGCTCTAAGTAATAAAATAGCTGAAAAGTACTCAATGTGAGAATCTCCACTACAAACTTACGGGCACGATAAACAAATCAGCGACGTTAAGGTCGCATAAGTAGCCGTACCTGCCAAACACGCGGATTAAATAAAATCACCCGTCGCTCTCACACTCTCACAGAAGGTGAGGTTGTCACAAGACAGCAGCAAATTTGGGACTTATCTCTCTGCATGACCTGATCGTTCCCAAGTTTGAATACACCTTCGCCTGTATGTAAACAGAACGTTTACACATACACCAATGCACCCTACGTTGTCTTGGTCCGTCTCGAGGAATGCGTAACGTAGGGTGTCGTTTCCTTCGAACCCAACATTCCTAAGAGAGCAGGGTCGAGAGCCCTGGTCTGCCAGAATATCATGTAACGTGTTTAAAATGATCTTAAACATAGCCAGAAATAATCTACAGAATAAAAAGATAGGGTCCAGCTCAGCTGACTTTTGAGGATCACTAAAGCGGTACTGTACTGGATGCGTTGGTGGTGTAACCATATAATATAGGGATACCCAAGGTACCACGTAGTTTTAAATAAGACAGTCCCTAAGCTACGAAATGGGGAAGTGAAGCTGTAAAGGAATACATAGTCAGTGATTACGTAACATATATAGCTTACCATCATAGTCCCAAAATAAAGAAATAAACGGTATTATATACAACCCTATAGCCATTGTTTAAATTATAGAAAAAGTTCAGTAACAAATTTATAAATTAATAATTTTTAAAGCGCATTACGGCTCTGAAAAAGTTCAGTAACAAATTTATAAATTAATAATTTTTAAAGCGCATTACGGCTCTGTTGTTAACATAAATTATAATTTGACTTTAAAAAAAGGAAAAAGCTTCTGGAAGTAAATTTAGAAAACACCAAATCTGTAACTAAAAACTCAGTAAAATAACGGTAGGCGACACACCTTACCGATATGAAATGTACAAAATCTTTGACATACAGCAGCGCCTATTTATTTGTCAGTACAAATATGTCCTAAATTTTTGTTAGCAAGATACATATCACGCCTTGGCAAGACAATGATTACTTTATTACCTTACATAATATTATACGCCTATTTTTTTTTATTATTAAAAAGAAAAATATTTAAGTAAAACCTAAAGATAAGAGAAACAATAAAATCGTGAATATAACGCAGGTATACCATGTAAACACCCATTTATAGTTAGTGTAACTAATGTAGTTGCCAGGTACTTTATGATCGCACCACTTGAGCTCTTTACAATGTAGCCCCTTATTATACTTAAATACAAACATTTTAGCATAGTTAGCTTAAAATAGCTTCCGTAGGTACGAGAACCCCGTAGAGAAGAATATTGGCTTCACTGCAGTATCAAAAAGTTAGTAGGTAACAGATTAATATATACCCCCAGGATGGTCCTGAATTATATCCCTTTATTGCAGCATCAAATAGAAGATAGACAGTCGATTAACATGTTCCCACTGGATAGTCTAAAAGAAATTATTTAAAGAAACAAATTAAAACCGGTTGTTTTCCAAAACTTGCCCTGAATTAATCGAGTTGTAGAATGTAGACATATAAATTGCTTATTAACATTAGCATAAGAGTATAGAAATCAGTATTCATCATTGATGAAATACAAAGACATTAGATGTCGAAACCGGTTTATCAATTACAATGAATTATAGTTGTTGAGTATAGTTTTTCTAAGCTAAAAAGGACCAGAATTTAGTAATTTTTAGATAGAAAGCATGACCGAAACGTACTGATATAAAAAAAATACATTAAGACAAAGTAAACTCCAATAATATATTAAGCTTTGATAAATCTCACATTATCATGAAGTTAAAAGCTTTCCTCTCTCATTTCCGATAACGATCTTTAACCTCAAACGAAACAGAAGCGACATTGTGTTTACAGCTTGAAACGCGCCACTCCAACTCAAACTTCCCATTTCCAAAATCTTATTGGAGAAATAGCCTACCATTCTTTAAAAGCTTCGAAATATAAAAAGTAATACAAGATTGCGACACTAAAAGTTGGGAACAAATTCAAAATGTGTACGATGGCATTTAACAGTTCAAACGAAGTGTAACAAACGAATTACACATCTACATACTCAGGTTACGTTTTTTTTAATCACAAGAGTCTAGTAATACAATCCTGTTTTAAACGTAGATAAGATATGTTTGATAAATATCATGTAGGAGATGATGATAATGATGATCAAGGACCTTTAGGCTACTCAGAACTCATTAAACTTTCATAACTTTCACTTTCACTTTCACCAGATTAGCAACGAAGTCTTACTCGCTGATGGTATATATGTTAGAAATTTTCTTTGGTCCGCCCTAGTCGACCGCTGATGATGATAGCGTAGCTATCGAAACGCGTTCGGTGTTTTTTTAATTCTGTGTGGTACGTGGGTGTATTTTGTTTGTTACAGATCCAGCCACAGTTTCAGTGTTCCAGATTTTTCACGTGAGATGGCTTCCCGGTCAAAGTTGAGGAACAGGTATTTTAAAATTAAGACTAGGATATTTTTAATTAATATTGACATAACATTTCTAAAAGATTGCCGTAGGTTAGATGTTTTTCCAAATTTTATCAATGTTGCTAGTAATTCAAATTCATATGCAGGTAAAAAGTCGCTTGAATTTGCCAAGCGGAAATGGTTAGATTTAGAAATTAAATGTCATTATTCAAAACTAACGAAATTAGAATTAGACTTACATTTAAAACTGGTAATGAATTTAAATGCTAATGAATTTGATGAGTGGATTACTTTTTTGCATCACTTGGATGAGGTCATTGATCAGTTATTGCTAAAAGATTTATACATTAGAAGAAATTGTCAAAATTATGTAGATCCAACAAACAAGACAAGTAGAATGATAATGCTACAAACGAAAATATCGTTATTAACAAATCTTCTGAGACTTTTAACAAAGAAGAAATAGATTTGTTAAATAAAGGTTTGAAATATAATCTCATAGTAGGAATATAAAGTTTGATTAAATCATTGGATGAAAATTGCAAAAAGTACGTTAGACTAGCCAGTAAAATTCGAATTTCAAATTGTTAAAGATCTCAAAAGTAAAAATTGTTTTTACCTCAAAGCAGATAAAGGCAATAAAGTAGTCATTTTAGACAAAAAGGATTATTTTGCTTCAGTCAAAGAACTCTTAAGTTCAGGATCTTATTCAGTAATTACCAAAGATCCTCTTACTAAAATGATTACTTCAACTAGGAAGGTTTTATTAGTATGTAAAAGAGTTGTGGGCGACTCTCTTAGGTTTCGACTAACGGTATCCAATCCGGTGCTACCTACAATTTATTGCTTACCTAAGATTCGTAAACCCATTGTTTCTGGTATTAATACACCTATTTATCTGCTGTCCACATGGTTATCTAGTAAATTTCATAGCCTCTCCTACCAACAGCCCAACTTCAGTGTGGCAAATTCGTATGAACTTATTGACAAAATTAAAAACATTGAACTTACAGAAAATGAAATTTTAGTCTCATTCGACGTTTGTTCACTTTTTCCGATCGTTCCAATAGATCAAACCTTAGTTTATTTAGAAGATGTTTTAAAACAAAACCATTTGGACGATAAAGAAGTAGAAGATTTTCTTAAATTAACAGATTTGTGTATGAAATAAACCTTTTTTAAAATTAACCATAAATTTTCCCAGCAAGAACATGGTACGACAATGGGCAATAGCTTATCTCCGTTTATAGCCAATCTATTCATGGGTAAATTGGAGACAGAATTAAAACGCAATTTGCTTTATTTTCCTAGAGTTTGGATTAGATACGTGGATGATGTGTTTGCCATCCTTAATACTAAAATTTGTTTCGTTTTAAACAGGCCCGGTTAAATACGACTAAACTCTTGTCCACGATAGTATTAATATTTCTAATTAAAATTCCCAGTAGTAAGTACTGTACATACAAACTTTTTTTTTTTATTAATATTTGCTAGTTAAGTCCGCCCAGTAATTAATAGTGAATAGTTTAATCCTATAAATGTTTCTGGAGATGAGAATTTATTTTGGTAAAATTACATTTCCTCATTTGCCTGTGTAGAAGTCTAAATCTGTAAATGACCATTGATTTATTAGTAGTTAAGTTAAGTTATAAAAAAGGTAACATTCAAAAAATTGTCTCTTTTAAAAATGCAGTTAAAGAGAGAAAACAAAATTAACGCACACATTGTCACGTCTTATAAACCGTTGCAAATACTTCTTTACGATACAGAGACGTATTCAGGAAAATTTATAATCTTGCAAGTCAACGTATTCTGATTAAAAGGTTGTAAACTTATTATTTAACTTTCCTGTACGCTGCCAGTGGGCGTTTCCTCAGTAACCCGCCATCGATGACTTAGAACCCAACCAGTTTCGTATGGAAGCTAGCCAAGGTGCTCTTAACCTTCCCAGAAGAGTAGAATTAATGCGTAATTATCTTACTGAATTTATTCAAGTTATAATTTCTTTTAAGTTTAGTTCCATTAGTCTATATGGTTAGAATTGCACATGATAGAGAAATCGGAGTATTAAACTTTTTTAGCTGTACTCATGAGTGTAGCTGGAGGTAGCTAGGTTATAAATGAACTTGCCACCACTTTGTCCCACCTGAGCAAAGATGCGGCAAACTACAAACTACTGTACTCTCCTATACCTTGACGTAAATACGTTAAATTACTTTCGTCTATTTAGTTGTTTTCATTTGTCATTTTCAAGGCAGTTTGATAATATTTCATTTATTAAAGATAAATAAAATTAAATTAGTTTTCATCGTTGGATTTCTTATACATATGAATACAGTAAAGTTTACTTAACGTTTTTAGTGTTTTACTGTCATACGGGAAAGTATCATGCAATCCAAGATAGTACGATCGAGATAATAATCTGAAGTATATCTACATAAATTTCCACTGGTTAAACAACAGTAGTTGGTGTCATATAAGTGGTTAACACAGCATAAATGCTTCGACAATCGGCCGGTGGAATTAAAAGTTTATACTAAGCTTTTATAGAATTTAAAATTTTTAAAAATTTGAAACACTGGATCTGTGACCGAACCTGTAAACAAAAAAAAACACCCACGTACCGCACAAAAACTAAAAAAACACCGAACGCGAGTCAATAGCTAAGCTATCTTCATCAGCAGTCCACTGGGATGAACTAATAATATATATATATATATATATATATATATATATATATATATATATATATATATATATATATATATATATATATATATATAGATAGATAGTGGACCACGAACATTTTATTATTGCAACAAACATTTTTTAAATCGCAATTGTTACTGCGATAGAAGGTTAACTAATGGAGTTAAACATATTTTATTACATATTAAGTCGTAATTTGATAACGTTTTCTGGATATTTTATTTTCTGTATTTTACGTAATTGATATTTGAGTAAGTGTTGAAAAAAAAAGCACATGTTAGGAGAGAAACAGATGTTAGCTCGAACTGCCTTTATTGAGGTAGTGTAACGAATCTTTGAAGGTCGTTGTGTACACATTCTTGTGGTAAAAACTTCACGAATGTAATAATAAATTGTGTCGGTACAGATCGCGATCAAGAGAAACTTGAGATCTAAATGTAGCGCTTGTTACGGACGAATGCATATTTTTAAAATTAAGATGTCGTTCAATAATTAATATGAAACTGTTCCAACGTAATAGCCAGATGCTAATCACGTGCTCTGAGTTAAACTTGAAAAATGTATTCATCGGTGGTCACACAACGATTGGTAGATAACTGTAATGTCGATATCATGAGTGGTGTGCAAAACGGTACAGAAATGAAGCAAATCGAAAGCTATAAAATTGATGTGTAGTTACATAAAATGTGATCAATTACTCACCACATGTGCGAGAGTATTCAGCTTCCCACATATTATAGCCGGTCTAAACTCGTTGAAAAAAATATTTGAAACAATCCTTTATGCGAGAAATGGTGTTTAAAATCATAAAATCAACAGATAATTGGTCACTCTATAGAAGCTTTTTATACTTATACCGTTAGATGGCACTATTAATCATTTTAAACCTAGGGTTTACAAATCATAAGTGATTAAATTAATTTTGATGTAGAAATAAGTATGTAAAGGTATACAATGGTAAGTTAAATAATTATCTATCCCAACAAAATAGAAAATTATAGTTTAATATGAATGAGATGTAACCGCAAACGGCGTAACATAATGTTTTACCTAGAGTGAAATTATTATGTATATTTACACAAACTATTACAAACTACGAATGTAGAGTAAAATACGATAAATTAAATTACGCACGTCACACGTATTTTAAGTAGTCCCCATTTTCCCCTTAAAGTAATAATACATTTTACATAGCATTCCTTTTTTCACCAACGGCTATCTAGCGCATAGGGGAACTTGAAGTGTTAACAAACACGTGTATTTGGTAACCTTTTCCCCCTTTTGTCTCCAAAGAGACAAGCGTCTGACAGAGGTATATCAGTAGTCAATTTATTCATAGGTGGAGTCACACAATGATTGGCAGATAACTATAATGTCGGTATCATTAGTGGTGTACAAAATGCTACAGAAAATCCTGAAGCAAGTCAAAAGGTATAAAATTATGTGTATTTAACAGATTTAATTTTACATATACAAACAAGACAAGACAAGACAAGGCTTATAGCAGTACAAAATTTTGCTGCAAAGTAACAACGCGATCCTGTTTTCTGCCAATGTTATGTTATTTGCGATATAACATATATCTGTTATCCAAATGCATGAAAATATATTAAATTTGCTTATGTGAAAACTTTTTTTATACAAACGATGTCAAAGGGAACAAAAAGAATAACGTTACTTATTAAATCCAACTGAAAAAGAGTGCCTAACATATTTGTTTGAATTGCTTTAATTGACATCAAACAAAGGCCCTACGAATATTAGAGTCTGTTGAAATGCAAATATAATTACAAAGGAACGAACATGTATCATTTTCCATATATACGCAATATAATAAAATAATATAAAACAACACTAACCAGAGATTTCATACATACCTAAGTAGCGTAGTGAATTAATATTTATGAAAAAATTAGAAAACTGATTTACTTTTATTTAAAACAATATTGCTCTATAATTATTTCTTATTTAAACAATATCTGCACACAAGTAAGAAAAAGGGTTTACCAATAAGAGCGTCAGAAGTTTAACATGGGATACAATAAAGAGTACAAGTAATATTTTATCAATTTTTTTTATTTTGAAGAGCTACCAGTGTAATATAGGGTTGTTTTGGTAGCGTATTTTTTTTTCTTTTCTCGCTTTCCCGCTATTGAATTCGCTTTTTTTTTTGTGATATTGAAATTATCCTAAATTAAGAAGTAAGGTGCAGTATCTTTTGCTATTGATTTTATAAAGCTTTATATTGTACTTCAAAGTAATATTTTCCTATTAAATTAAAAACCGAATTCTTTATTAGGATTAATTTAGTTGAAATCGTAAATGTCATACAAATTTTCCAAGGTTTAAAAGTAAAAGCGCCGTTTGGTGAAATATGAGATATAAATTTTAAGTTGCTTTGTATCAAGTTTCTGTTAACCTCGGTATAGGAGCTCAAATAGGTAATAGTGGCCCGAATCTTTTCGCGCGCCGATTCATTCTTGATTAGGGATTGCCATGGTAGAAAGTGGTAAGATTCATCTGAACCACAATTTGTCCTAAGTAAAGTTAAGTACATGTGTTCATAAGTAAGATAATTCCGTTGGTGAGTAGTACCAGGGCACTTGCGCCGCCATCTTGGATTTTGAAGTCACAAGAGCCCCGGGGGTGTGGGGCACTTGCGCGGCCATTTTTTTATGCCCACGTGGGCGCCCGCGTTTTCAACGCACGATGGAATTTTTTATCCCTAATTAAAGCCTTTTTGTTTTTTATACGCTTACGTGAGAGACCGTATTTTTTACCCTTATTTTTGTAATGATTTGTTTGGCTTATTTTTCAACCCTAATTATTATTGGTGGTATTAAAAACCTTTTGGCAGCTAGGCCTTTTTTTTGTAGTAGCTAACGTGAGGGTTGTATTTAGGGTTAGGTATTGAACTGGGGCATGGGGCTGTATTTAGGGCTAGGGTTATTTTTATCTTGTAGATTATTTTTCTTGTTTGCTCAGCTCTTTTCAATGATTTAATTTGACCTTTGACCCTGGGAGATACTATAAAAAATGTACATGTAGGTTTAAGCTGACGTGTATCTATTATGTTAATAAAAATATTATTAAAAAATATTTTTATTAATACACAGCGTGTTTTAGTCATATACGAAATTACAACAGCTGCTTTTTCTACCTTGAGAAAAAATACTACGCTCTACATTATAATTCTTAAAGCGTGAAACTTGATCCTGTTTTAGTACTACCATTATTCATATTTCCATGAGCTACATAGATTCGTATGAAATGTTTATTGTTATTAATATCTAATAAGATCTGTTTAACTTAAAACATATCGATCATGTTCTAATCATTTGAATTTATCGATGCCTGAGGTAACGAGCAGAAATTAATTAATACGCATAGTAATTCTGATATAGATGACTGCTTTTGATTTTACAATGTAATTGTAACAGGTTTTATTATAAACTATTGTATAATTAGATTACAATGTTATTACACTTTTTCTTTTAATTGCAAGTTATGACCTTCCAGCTATACACGAATTTATAACGACATCGCTCGATTAAGACGACCTTCTACCTATATACTCGAGTTTATAACGACAACACACGATCTACATTAGTTTATAACACTATTGCTTGGTAGAGCATTTTTTATTTACAGTCGTCCTTATATAAATTATTAACGCTCCACATTAATGACGCTATCAACTATTGAAAAAGGTCAACCGTTAAAGTATGCGGTGAAGGTCGTTTAAAGCAATACTTGTCACGCACAGGTGCTATATCGAAATGTTTATCTAGTGGACTCCTGTAAACGCATCATGCAATTAAAAGAAGATAACGCCTTTGATATTAAAAAGATGATTAGTACCTTTGATTTTAAAAGCTTAATTATGAGGATCAGTCCAGACAAAATAGACTTTTTTTTAATTATGTCCATATAAAATTTGAAATATAAGAATAAAAAGTGTATTTAAAGATTACTATCGAATACTGCTCTGTAATAAAAAATGATGAAAAAAATAAAAGGTCTTAGATTTTAAGTGTATTTTTAGATTTTAGTTAATTAAAATTATTTTTCCAATGAAGTTAAACGACTGATCTAGTTTAACAATGAGCGTTTTATACCGTAATGAATATGTTATAAAAACGTTTAGCTAAAATAAAAAACGTTATTAAAATTATTACATTTCTTTTAATGCCAATTTTGACTTCGTATGTACAAATTATGTTATTACCTAACTTTACCTTCAGGTCATTCGGTATTAAAAGATAAACATCATACTTATTTTATCTTGAGAAAATTGTTAGCCTTGAGAAAACAAGTTGGCCTTGAAGTTAGCCTTGAAGTTAGTTAGTCATAAGTTTTGAAGACTACCTTGAAGTTAGCCTCAGGATCTGAAAGAATACTATAAAAGCGTGCGCCAAGGTTTAGTTGATTTAGTTTTGTTTTGAAGAGCACCATATCATCATGGATTCTTTATCAGTTAATCAAATTTTTTGTTTATTCAGTGCTGGTGCGTTAACCGACGAGAGGTTGAAAAACGCATACAATATCATCACTTATAAAATGCTGTGCGGGGATGACACTATCGATTCGGTAGATGTTTACAATGATTTTGCTGAGAGTGCACAAAGGGCAGGTGGAGTGTAAGTATATACCTGTTCAATTTTAAAATTTTTAATTATCTTTTTAAGACCTGCTTTAGTAAATCTAGAGGAGGTGTTTGATGATGAGATGGAAACTCCCTCAGCAGAGCATTTGATAACGGTATGTCTTTGTAAATTTCTATTGTTTAGCTTACAACATGAGTGCATTACAGGCACAAGACCAATCGGGGTGAAGATTTGCAGACTTTTTTAAAGCAAAAACAAAGGGTATTATTGTTGTATCATCTACAATTAACGATAATAATTGTTTAGCTCGCGCTCTAGTGATAGCTATATCATTTAGAAATAACGACCCAATGCGCCATTGTATAGAAATGGGGTGGCATACAACTTTGCCAGAACAGCGGTGTAGATCATAGCCAGGGTGGCGGTTACGAGCGTATTCAGGCATTTCAGAATCATTTAGCTTCATATACCATTGTAGTTTATAATTCGCGTATAGGTGACTCGGTTTATTTTGAGGGTCCTAGGGAACCGGGTAGAGTAGTTTTAAATTTAATATTAGAAGACGCGCACTATAACGTAAATATCAGTCTCACATCAGCATTTACTTGCAGTTATTACTGCGAGCTGTGTAGAAAACGTTGTAATGACAAGAAATGGCATATGAAATGCATGTACCAGTGCCCCGCGTGTCATCAAAACCCGCCATGTTATACTGAAATTCCTAAAATTGTTTGCGATGATTTTAGGAGGTTTTTTTACGATGTAGAATGTCTTAAACACCATAAGGATACTAAACTATGTGAAAAACTGCGTAGATGTTTAAAATGTCTTAAAACCCATGAAGTAAAGGGTAAACATAGATGCGGCTACAGTCGCTGCCCCACATGCATGAGCGAAAAACCAATTGGTTATCTTTGTTACATGGCCGTTAACAAGGCTCGACGTGACAGCAATAACAGTAAACCATCTATGTTTATCTTTTACGATTTGGAGTGTATGCAAGAGAAGGTGTGTGAGGGCACGAATGATAGATTTATGCATTATCCCAATCTATGCGTGGCCACGAATGTTTGTTCCACTTGCATTCAACACATCGACGATTTGGATGAGCGATGCTGGACGTGTAGCGAGAGAGTGCACATTTTCAGGGAAAACCCTGTTCAATCGTTTCTGTCATATGTTGCCGAGAGAGCGCGAAAGTTTAAAGTTACATGCGTTGCGCACAATATGAAGGGATACGATGGATGTTTTGTGCTCAGATGCATGCTAGCTAATAATAACCGGTGGGCACCTAACGTCATCACCATCACCAATGGTCTAAAGCTTATTTCAATTCAATGCGGCGATGTTAGGTTCATTGACTCCCTTAATTTCATACCATCACCACTCTCGGCATTTGCGAAAACCTTCAACTACCCCGAGTCCAAAGGTTATTTCCCTTATCTCTTAAACTCATCCGATAATCAGAATTACGAGGGCACATTTTCAGCACTTGAATATCATTGTGTGGATCAGATGTCTGCGAAATATCGACAAACACTTTTAGGTTGGCACACGGCCCAGAGTAATTATGTTTTCAAGATGAGTATTGCCTGATGTTATTGCATTCATACAGAATTTAGGTAACCAAGATTGCGAACCCTTAAACCCTCGTTATGCGTTTTACGGAGGTCGCACTAATGCTAGCAAACTTTATTGTAAATGTGACAGTATTAGCGAGAAAATAATGTATTATGACGTGTGCTCATTATACATCTATGTAAATAAATATTGTAAGTATCCTATAGGTCATCCGAAAATTCATGTAGGTTGGAGGGTTTAGTTAAATGTCGAGTACTGCCACCCTCTAATCTCTATCACCCTGTTTTACCCTTAAAAATGCATGGCAGGTTGATGTTTGTGTTGTGTAGGACGTGCGGTGTCTAATTAAATCAAGGTGATTGTAGACATAATGAGACCGAGCACAGTTTCGTTGGAACGCTTGTAGCTGACGAGCTGCGTAAGGCTATCGCCAAAAACTATAAAGTCCTGGATGTTTTCGAGATTTGGGAGTATGAGGTAACCACGTATGACAAAGCCACGAGGCAGGGAGGGTTATTTAGCGGGTACATAGATAATTTCTTAAAACTCAAGCAGGAATGTTCGTAACGGAGTATTATGAGAAAGAGGGGATTGAATTAGACGCTGATAATATTAAGAAAAATCCCGTTTTAAAGTACCTGGCCAAACTAATGCTGATTCTTTTTGGGGTAAATTTGGTCAGCGTGAGAATTTAACCCAGTGCAGCATTGTATCTGAACCAAAGGACTTTTTCAAATTGTTTACCGATCCATTGATTCAGGTACAGTCCGTTACTCCCATTAATGATAATGTTGTAATGGTAAATTGGGATAGACCTGAGGGTGAGGGTGAATCACAAACAAACTATTAATGTGTCCATAGCCGCTTACACGACAGCTCATGCTCGTTTAGTATTATGTAGTTATCTGCAGAAACTAGACCGCCGTGTTCTGTATTATGATACAGTGTCATATTTGTCGCTAAACCCGACGTCTGGAATCCGGCTTGCGGAGATTTCCTTAGCCAGATGACCGACGAGCTGGAGGCATACGGTGAAGGAAGTTATATAGCCGAATTTGTTAGTGCCGGACCGAAAAACCATAGTTATAATGTGTTTTCAACCAGTGATCGAACAATTAAATCCGTGTGTAAAGTGAAAGGCATTACCTTAAATTATAAAAACTCCCGTGTTATAAACTTTGAAGCGATGAAGGATATGGTGCTTAGTAATAGTAAAGACTCTCTCTTTGTATATAATGACAGAAAAATAGTTAGAGACAGATGCTACAATGTGTTAAGTAGACCTGAATCTAAACAATATAGAATAAGTTATTCTAAGCGACGAAGAATTGAGAACTTTGATACTCTTCCATTTGGATATAAGGAATAAATAATAAAACAGATAAACAGAAAGAATTATTTTATTTATAAACCCCAACTCCTTGAGGGCGAGTTGCAGCTCTGGGCCTTGATTCGTTTTCGTCTTTGCGTATTTTCGTGTTTTTCGTTTTGTGTGCTGGCATGTTTTCATTTTTCGTGTTTCCATTTTGTGTGTTTGCGTGATTTTGTTTTGCGTGTCTGTGTGTTTGCATGTTTTGGGTTTTTTTGTTTGGTGTATTTGCATGTTTTCGTTTTTTCGTTTCGTGTGTTTGCAGATTTTCGTATTTGCGTGTTTTCGTTTTGTGTGCATGTGTGTTTTGGTGTTTGCGTATTTGTATGTTTGAGCGTTTTTGCGTTTGCGTGTTTGAGCTTGTGTCCGTACTTGTGATTGTGTGAAGTGAGATAAGCGAGAGAAACGAGAGAAGTGCGAGAAACGAGGAGGCGAAAGAGAGGCCAGAGAGAGACGGGAGAGGCGCGAGAGAGAGCGAGAGAGAGAGAGATAGGCGCGAGAGAGAGCGAGAGAGAGAGAGATAGGCGCGAGAGAGAGAAAGAGAGAGCAGAAAGAGATGGACGAGAAGAGAGAAGCTATAGAAACGAGAGAGAGAGAGAGAAAGAGAAAGACGTGCACGTCAACTTCTATTACAGAAAAATATTCGCACAATGCCCAAAGGTTACTCGCAGTGTACCAGTCTCAAGTAAATTTCTCACTGTAGATTTACGCATGGTTTCTGCAGCAAACTTTAATATTTGCCTTAGGGTAGCTTAAAAATTTCAAACACGGCAATTTCTTTACAGCGGGTATCTTATTAGCTTTAATACAAAACAAAAGCCATTGGAAGTCAAACGTAGCTTGTGTCATTTGTTCTCGATATTTATCCATTCAGCCGCAAGGTGTTTGTCTATCATCCCAAAACAGTCCTCGCTGATAAAAAACCTTCTTGATGGAGGTATTTCTGATAAGACAGATAAACCTTGTGTATAAAATTTAGCTTAAATCTGAAATTAATAGCATGGGTGATAATTAAACCAAAATATATTTTAAATATTTTTCGAAATATCACTTGTACGTGAATTGTATATGGAATTTTTTTTTAGGAAATCGTACATTTTACTTTTTGTAAATAAGGTATTTAATTACCCCTTAAAAGAAATCAGCACGATGGAAATTAAAGAAAATGTAATAACTCAAATTTATATTGGTTATGCAGCTTTTACTAAAACCGAAAAAATACAGCGGTATATTCAAGCCGTCTGTTCAAAACAGTCCCTAATAAAATATTAAAACCTATTGGCCATCTTTGCTATACGCCTGTTAACAAATTATATCTTAATTAGTTACTACTTGTTTTTTGAATGTAATATATAAATGTAATATAAACGTGCTCAATAAAAATATTTTCGAAATACCACATGACGTGTTTTAATAACCTTGCAATTAGGACCACAATTTTAACCTTTTTCAATAGTTGATAGCCTCATTAATATGGAGCGTTAATACTTTATATAAGTACGACTGTAAATAAAAATACGCTAGCAAGCAATAGTGTTATAAACTCGAGTATATAGGTTGAAGGTCGTCTTAATCGGGCTGTGTCGTTACAAATTCGTGTATAGGTAGAAGGTAGTCTTAATCGAGCGATGTCGTCATAAATTCGTGTATAGCTGGAAGGTCATAACTTGCAATTAAAGGAAAAAGTGTAATAACGTTTTAATCTAATTATACAATAGTTTATAATAAAATCTATTACAATTACATTGTAAAATCAAAAGCAGTCATCTATATCAGAATTACGATCCGTATTAATTAATTTCTGCTTGTTATCTCAGACATCGATAAATTCAAATGATTAGAACATGATCGATATGTTTTAAGTTAAACAGATCTTATTAGATATTAATAACAATAAACATTTCATACGAATCTATGTAGCTCATAGAAATATGAATAATGGTAGTACTAAAACAGGATCAAGTTACACGCTTTAAGTATTATAATGTAGAGCGTAGTATTTTTTGTCAAGGTAGAAAAAGCAGCTGTTGTAATTTCGTATATGACTAAAACACGCTGTGTATTAACAGAAATATTTTTTAATAACATTTTTCTTAACATAATAAATACACGTCAGCTTAAACCTACATGTACATTTTTTTTATAGTATCTCCCAGGGTCAAAGCTCAAATTAAATCATTGAAAAGAGCTGAGCAAACAAGAAAATGATCTACAAGATAAAAATAACTCTAGCCCTAAATACAGCCCCATGCCCCAGTTCAATACCTAACCCTAAATAAAACCCTCACGTTAGCTACTACAAAAAGAAAGGCCTAGTTGCCAAAAGGTTTTTAATACCACCAATAATACCCAAAACCCAAAGAAATCATTACAAAAATAAGGGTAAAAAATACGGTCTCTTACGTAAGGCTTTAATTAGAAATAAAAAATTCCATCGAGGGTTGAAAACGCGGTCGCCCACGTGGGCATAAGAAAAATGGCCGCGCAAGTGCCCCACACCCCCGGGGCTTTTGTGACGTCAAAATCCAAGATGGCGGCGCAAGTGCTCTGGTACAACTCACATAGTAAATGGTACTACCTATGACTCAAATGGTTAGAAAGGATGTAAAAGCTAAGGGGAAAGGGGTGTTGTTGTCGCGGTTAATTACGGGAGTCTGAATTTGGACGTCTTCAAGTGAAGCACACAAGGCTTACGTGTGAATTGGTGGTTGTGAGGATCTCGGACCTGGTGAACGCGAACGTTACTTGAGAGTGGTTTTTAATGCCCAAACACCTGTTGGTGGATATTTTAGTGGTTCAATTCTCCAGGGATTATATCGATCTATCGGACCTTTCGGTGACGAGTTTCGTACGGGTTGTGTTTTAAACAAGTGCACCCTGTAAATGAATTAACTAACGCCTTTGGCGGATTGACATTATCGAATTGTTGTTGTAGAAGCACACCAACCCTGGCGTTTAATAACAAAGGACTCATTGTTCATAAAGTTCGTAAATACATCTGTTAATAATAATAATACGTGTAAATGATATCAGGTGCAGAAGTTAATGTTACCAGTACTCTGATCTATCAAATTCTGTGTATCTAAATTTTATATCCTCATTATCCGACTGCTTAAGAACACAACGTTCGTGAACTTGTCATTTGGGTATTGCTACCACTATTGCCGATTAAAAGCTTCTAACGTGGAACTCGTAGAGGAGGCCGACATCATCCAGATCGTTTTTCGCTGTATACGGGAGAAGCAAGTTCAGAGAACCTATCATTGTATATTTACTGTGTTTGTGTTTATTTTGTAATTGACAGTGATTCACCAAATTTATATATCCTAATCAAATGAACGTAGTTGTTTTACTTTTGAATGTTTTGGTCCATTAACGCGTTTTGGTTTATTATAATGAACTGCTTTCATCTGCGCATTTAACGTTTTATAGTTGCTTATGGGTATATAATTTAGTTTGATGTATACAATATTCCTTGTTGTCAAATGGTTGATGTCTGAAGGAACAAGTTGATTGTGACGAGGTTTACAAGCACTTAGCTACCAATCATTTAAAATTACTTTAAGACTAGAGAGGGTACGAACTTGCAAGTTTAGTTCCGATTAAGTAGTGGATATAATTTCCCAATTGCAATTTTACGTTACTGTCCGCTAATTTGTTGCGGCATAAATTGTATTTTATTGTTAACTGTTTTATTTAGTAGATAGTTGGTTAATTGGATTTTCGAGCATTATTTTGTGGTTTTGTTCCCAAACAGCGAAAACCACTTAAACGGAAGTTACTGTTTTTTTTAATTCAAATAAAACATAGTTTAAGTGAAAGCATAGCGTGTCTAAACATACAAAAAACATACGCTTACCTATTCTTAATCAATCCCAGGTGTGCTGGACAGCAACGCAGCAAATCACCTAAAGTAGGGCTTCAAAATACACGGTACGCTTGTCAAATAAAAGCGTATAAACACTCAATAAATTTACGTTAATACACCTCAGTGTATTAATAATTAGACGTTAACCAATAATCAAAACAAACAAAAAATCAAGCTTATGAATGAATTTAAATAATTTAAAACTCAACAAAAAATCAAATAAACCACTAAATATTAATAACGCTATTACTCAAAAAGAAAAACAAGTTACGTTACGTTATAACTTAAACTTTAATCACTGAATAAATTCTAAGTTGCAAAACAAAAAACGGTTATGTAACACAAAAAGGTGTTTACAAAATTAAACACATTTATAAAACTAACAAAGCTATAATAAGATTAAAAAATAATATATATATATATATATATATATATATATATATATATTATATAAAATAAAAAAATGATATAAATATCAACATACGATAAGGCATAAGAAAACAACAAATACTTAATCGGCGACGAAAGACTGGCCAGCGATCGATGTAACGCAAGTCTAAATCACTTATCTTAACTGTTTCGTGGAAAATATACCACACTACCTAGGGTCAATTGCCCTTTAATACAAAACAAAAGAAAAGTATGAAGGCGAAGTGTAACAATATAATTACTTAAAATAATTAAATCTAAAGCAAAAAAAAACTTAATTCAATAGGCAAAACAACTCCGCTTTCAAACTTTCTATACAGAAAATAATTTAAGTACATACACAAAAAAATATATCCACAAGTTCTATTAAATTGTTCCAGAATTATTGAAAATACTCAATCAAAAAACATATTATACTACCTTAATGGTTAATTACCCTTCTGTGTTACAACGATGGAGATGAACTAGGTGTTCAATTACTGCTATTCGGATGTGGGTTTCCCAGGTCTGACAAGATGACTGAAAATGTTGACGTTGATTCTTTATGACAAACAATTTCTTAAATGAATCTTGTTAAAATGTTACTGCATAATTAAAACTTCTTTTAAAATGATAATTAGAGCGTTCAACTGGCTTGTTAACTTTTAGCGTTTACTGTTCTTGAAATAATTTTATTTTCCACTAATAATCCAAAAGGTTAATAATTGGTTTAAATAACTATAAATTTTAATATATTGCGAAAGTTTCTTTATCTTTACACACGCTTTGTACGATAAATAGGTGGCACTGCAAGAACGATGATTTTAAAATCCGCAGAAGCGATATAAACCAAAGAGGTCACTGAAGCACTATATAACACGACGATGTCCTCTAGGTAACTTTACGTAAAACCGAAATCGGCACTAGGTATAATCCTCTGGTGAATGAACAATTTTAATAAATCCCTTTACAGGTAATCTTCAGAGTAGGTAACTACCCTTACTACACAAAAGTACGTTCGTTAAACACCACAAGGTCCAAAATTTCAACGTTCTAAACCACCCCCCCTTAAAGCGTAACCCTAATCTTCACGGTACTACTACTACTCGAAAGCGTGAACAGTTTTAGAATCTCCCAAATTATTAACAAAAATCCATCTTTGAATTTTGAATCCCACTACTCATAAAAACTCTTATCTAAGTTAATTCCACCAATTAAAAAAACGGAAGGGGAAAATTTAGTACCCCCAATACATAATTTCGTTTTCGTCCGTAAGGACTCGGTAAATGTTGAAAAACCAACGTCAGCAAAAATATCCTGTACAGCCTCTCTATGTTTACCTTAAAGTACGAACAATAAGGCCCACATGCACTCTCTATAAATCAAAACCAAAATACCTAATAATAAACTGGACAACTATACTTAAGCGTCTTTATGTCGCTAACATGACATCATACGCCGATAATTCCACACTATTTATTTAACGTACTTAATTTTCTATTATATTTTACGGGAATCAAACGAAATAAACCTTAATTAAACTTAGAAACAACTATTTACAAACAGACGTCAATCAAACTTCTATAAACGAGAAATAATAAGGAAAAACAACCTAAATTTCGGAATAATAATTTCACAAACAAAGAATCTAAAGCTCACCACACACCTACCATCCCTAAAGGTCGTTACACACGTTAAAACAAATTTACTATAAAACATAACTTGACAAAAAAAAATATATGTGTATACGGAATCTAACTAAGTACATAAGACTACCAACAAAATTACCCAATACGTATACAGGGTGTTCAAAATACCCTGACACGTTATTTATAGTTTTGATAGAGCAGTCATTTAATATAACGAATTTAGAGAACGTTTAATAGCGTTGTTTAAGTTTTTGTTGGTTTAGCTTTTCAATAAAATTTGATAAAATTTTAGTAGATGACTAATATTTGGATATCTGACTTTTCAGTAAATTAACGAAATATTTAGTGTTTGTTTTTGCGTACTTTATTTAAATGCGTTGGGGTCATGGTAACGTAAGGATAAGATAAATAAGGCTGTTAAGCCCAATAGCTGATTAGCTAACGCACTGTCTGAAGGTGTGTGGTTATTTTTGAAGATTTGTTTTATAGGTAGAGGTTAGGCTAGCGTTCAGGTAAGTGAGAATTTGTCTGTTTGGCTGACTGAGCTACACTGTGCTCAGGTGTATTTTCCCGATTTTGTTTTAACAGTCTGGCGCCCATTACACGACTTTATCACCATTGTGTGACACCCCAATATGCGACTTATGGTAATACGACATGCTACCCTAAATATTTAAATTCCCGAAACACGCTCACGGCTCTATATCCCACCGAACTAGCCAACATATCATTAATTATCTGTTACGTTCCGTGTTATTCCGTTTCACCTGTAACTCTGAGATTTAAGATAGCCCTACAGAAAAAATCCAAGGGTGTCAGACCGCATCATCTTGGCGGCCAGTTTACATTTCCATGTCTACAAATGACCCTTGAGCCATTTGACACATTCTCTTGAAACGTGAAGGTATTTGTAGGAAACATCGGCATCGACCGTGTCACCAACCTCACATTCAAAACTGAAACATCAAACACACATGTGCCAACTACGCATTAAAACGTGAGTATTCTTTTAATGCATACCACAAATGTGCTAAGTGCACCTAGTACCTTTGTGTTAGTTATCTATAAATTTAAAGTACTTATTACCTTCAAAAGATGGCGAAAGTGGTCTTAAAATAGTGAATATCACAGCATTTGTGCAAAATGCAGTTTAGTGGCTATTGCACATCACAAGGTACTTCACTCATTTTTGTGAAAAAGTGCAGTTATCACATTTGTGGGCTAGACCATCGACATACATCAAATCTAATTTTAGTTTTTAAATTTTGATTTTAATTTTAATTACATACGCTAAATATATCTATGAGTATTATAATTTATTTATAATAATGATTACCTGTAAGTTTTGATAGTAATTTTTGGTGTGAAAACTTTTTTAAACGCACCTGGTACCTTTTGTATGTACTGCGACGTTTAAACTCGCGAAAGGTTCAAACCAAGGAAATTCGAACGTGTCAGATTCTAGTTTACACTCGAGATTGTATATCATTTTGTTTTCTATAATCGAGCGTAATTAAATTGGCTAATTACATTTTTTTAATCAATAAATTTATGAAAATCAGTATAATCGTATTAGTTTCAACTTTAATTGAAGTTTTCACAAGAATCAGCAGTCCGATGGCTGCTAATCTTTTTAGTTTAATTTTAATTAAATACTTAAACTGTTAACTAATTAATAATATTTTGAGTATCTTTCACGCAAAGGACACTAAAATATTGTTAATTTTTGTGAAATCCACTTTGGGGTATACTGATATCAGTAAAACAGCTATAATTTTGAAATAGGGTACATAATACTACTCCTATATTATCATCAACAAATTAGACGTCAGCAAGCGGGTCTTTTGATTACTGATTGTTATCGTTCTTATACGCGGTAAAAGAGTGTCATTACACTATCTCAATCCCCCTTATTCTTTACCGCCTAAAAGGGAATCACTGTAGCTATAGGTCCTTAACTTAATAGGTCCACCACAAAATTGCTAGATCAAAATGAAGTAATGAATGATTTAAAGGCATTCATAATTAGAACGAACCTAAAATTGTACTATGAAAAGAGCCTTTTAGAAAAAGCTCGAGGAAACTGTTCAAATTGTATGCCTTCCATTATACTGGGGTTGTTTGCTAAAAATTAAACTCATTTATTTCTCAACCTTTTCTTGTTATGTAGTTTTATGTACACGTACATTGTTACTATATCTACTAAGGACAATTTGTATTTAAAAAAAAAGAGTACTACCAAACATTTTATTTACTTGTACTAACAAAAAAAAGTAGTAAAAATAAAATGATCAGTAAAAATGCAACGTAAAATTTTATACACAAGCATTAGTTCATTCTTAATTTACTAACAGTTACTTTTATGCAGAATCGTAACACTCGAGTTCTCAGGTACATTGATTGAATCCTTGAATAAGTTTAACACATACTACTACGATTCATACTATTACAGCAGGTTATTTTAAAATTTCTTTGCTTTTCACTTATAAAAATAATTTTGTAAATTTTCTTCTTTTATTAATACAAAAATTAATTCTGTGTATCAATACTTAAAGTGTGATTCATTGAAGCCATTTAAGTCAAAATAAGACCAAATAAGCTTCTGTAAATATACACAGTGTCCTACGTTAAACTCGGTTTAATAAAAGTTTTGACAAAAATCCAAAAACGTGACGATTTTTATATCAAGTTATCCCCCAAACTTTTAAATAGGACATGGAGTTAAATGACTCCTACGTTGCAAAAACTTTTCAGTATTTACACAACAGTATTTATTTTTAATCCGATAGATTTGTTTCTGACACTCCCGGCACACGATAAAAGTTGCAAAAATCATTCTGTTTTATTTGTTCATAAATTTTCGGTATACTCGAATAATGCTTAGATAGAGGTCGTACTAAAGAAAATTGGGTTTTACTTCCGTATTCAATGACTTTTTTACTACATGACGTTTGCCTGTAGAAGGGGGTCGCTTGAGCAAATGACGTCATTGGTGGTGGGAGAGGTGTGGGGAGGGGGTTTGGGTTGTGGGTAAGGAGTGGGGGTGAGGGTTGGGAAGGGGTGGGGAGGAGTGGGGGTGACCACGTGACCACCTCCTTTTTGTCGGCTTTCCGGCGTCATATTCAACCCCATTATGGCATGTGTATGGTCCACGTCCCCTGAATAGGGCCGTTTTGGCTGTATTAAGAGCCTTTACGCCAGTCCAGCTCCTGGAGGGTATGCACCGCAGTAGCCTTGCGTTCGCATACAATCTTCTGATCCGAGGGCCTGATGCTACATCACGCATCCTGGTTTCAGATTGATGACGGTCATTTTTGTAATTTGTGGGGAATTTGAAACAGTATTCTAATAAGGGGACCCTCATGCTATCTAACAAGGCAGGTGTAGGACGCCGGAACTTGTTATCGTGTGTTCGACCTCCTGTGAAGGCCCCCCTTGGCGGAAAAACTTGAAATTTGAAATAGTATTATAATGAATGGCCCGATTTCATCACGTAAGACACCTATAGAACGCCGGAACCTGCGCGGGCCCTCGGCCCCTTGTGAGCTACAGGCCTCCGGTACCTGTCGCGGGTATTGACCCACCTGTTCGGACCTCCGTATTGATTATGAGTCACGACTAAAAGTAGTAGATCAAATCAATGAATCTCAATCAAGTCAATTAATGAATCAATCATTCAAAGGAACTAATCAAATCGCTTAATGACGGCCATTTCTGTCTTTAATTATGAGACGTAACTAAAAGTAACTAATCAATTAATCAATCAAAGCAATCAAATGACCTAATCAAATGAATCAACCATAATAAAAATTACATAATACTGCTGATGTTAGGATTAAGGTATGTCGATTGCGTGAAGGTTTACAACACAATCACGAACACGAACACCAACACGAACACGAACACGAACACGAACACGAACACGAACACGAACACGAACACGAACAAGAACAAGAACAAGAACACGAACACGAAACGCAAACGCAAACTCAAACACAAATGGAAACGCAAACGCAAACGCCAACGCAAACGCGAACTCAAACACAAACACAAACAAAACAACAACAAAAACAAACAAAACAAAAACAAAACAAAAACAAAACAAAACAAAAACAAAACAAAAAAAACAAAAAAAAACAAAAAACAAAAACAAAAAAAACAAACAAAAACAAAACAAAACAAAAACAAACAAAACAAAACAAAAACAAAACAAAACAAAAACAAAAAACAAAAACAAAACAAAAAACAAAACAAACAAAACAAAACAAAAACACAAACAAAACAAAACAAAACAAAACAAAACAAAACAACAACAAACACAAACAAAACAAACACAAACAACAAACAAAACAAAAACAAAAACAAAACAAAAAACAAAACAAAAACAAACAAAAAACAAAACAAAACAACAACAAAACAAAACAAAACAAAACAAAGACAAACAAAACAAAACAAAACAAAACAAAACAAAACAAAACAAAACAAAACAAACAACAAAACAAACAAAACTACAAACAACACAAACAACAAACACAAAAAAAACAAACAACAAACACAAAACAAACAAACACAAACAACACAAAACACAAACAAACACAAAAAACACAAACAACACACAACACAACACACAAAACAAACACACACACAAAACACAACACAAAACACAAACAAACAACAAACAAACACAACACAAACACAACACTAACACACACACAACACAACACAAACACACACACACAACACAAACACAACACAAACACACACAAACACAAACATGCAAACACAGCACTCACAACACAGCACAGCAACACAAACACAACAACAACACAACACAGCAACACAGCAAGACACAACACAACACAACACAACACACACAACACAAACACACACACAACAAAACACACAACAAACACAACAAACACACAAACACAACACAAACACAACACAAATCAAAACACATAAACACAAACACTAAACACAAAACACAAAAAACAACAAACACATAAAAAATACAACAACACAAAACAAAACCACATAAAACTACAAAAAAAACACAATAAACATAACAAAACAAAAATCACAAACATACATCGAACAACATAAACATAAAACAACACAACAAAATACACATAACACAAAAACAAAATCACATAATACACAAACACAAACACAAATACATCAACATAACATGACAACACATCACAAACAAAACATAACATAAAACACAAAAACACATATAAATAAAACAAACACAAAACAAACACAAACACAACACAAACACAAACACATAAACATCATAAACAACACAACTAATATCAAAACACAAATCATCATAACACAAAATCAAACTACAAATCAAAACAAACACAAACAAAACAAAACACAAAATCAATACAATTAAACATAAAAAAAAACAAACACAAATCACAAACACAAACATAAACAAAACAAACATCATGAAAAAACATATATTTCACAATTACAAATACTAAACAAAATCTAATATAACAACTAAATCAATAACAACAAAACAAGCACGAAACAGAATAAAACTTAAAACATCAACACATAACACATACACTATAACACAAATGTACATCACAACAAAACAAAACAATTACACTTTAAATACAAAACTAAACAACAAAACACACAAACACAAAAATACAAAACACAAACACAAACACAGACACAAATTTTCGTATGAAAGTTTATCTATCTGTTTGCCCTTTATCAGTTCCTAAACCACTTATCTCATTGCGATAAAACTTTGGTGAGTTGTTGTTCGTATGTTATGGTTTCTGCGTTATCAATCTTCACTCTGAAAAAAATTGCGAGGGGGGCAGGTGACGGATACACCAAGAAAGGAATAAACCAATTTTGAATAAATTTCTGTATCCGTAAAAAGTGAGGGAGGCCGTATTAGAGCTCGTTGGAATGGCTAGTGATGAATAAACAACTTAATAATCAATTCCATTGCGTTTTTGTATTACTTGCATACTACGATTTAATTGTTTAAAAGTGCTAAACAGGTAAATTATTAACATTTTATGCACATAAGAACTAAACATATTTGCAAGTTTCCGTGTTGTACTCGTAGTTAAACAGAGTACGTTTAAAACAATAATGGTGTTTCAACTTTTATTAGACTGAAATTTCTACATTTTCACAACAATATTGATATATAATTTAAAAACCAATTATGAAACAGACGTGTATCTTAAATAATTGAACCACAATTCTCTATAAAAAATGCAATACCTTTAAACTGAAGACTACTAAACATGCGATGTTAAAATTTAGTAGGACAACACAGACTTTATATGTATTCATAAAACGCAGTAGATAATTTATTTTTTACGCCTCGGTACCGCACTGAAATTGTAATAGTCGAAATTATGTACGTAAATCTTACCTCATGTTAACGTGTAAATTTTCAGGTTTTCTGATTCTAGGTATTTGTGTCTCAATAAAAATTAAAGCTAAGGAAAAGTGTACAATGAGAGAAACTTATTAAGAGGAGCTTAAGGGATGTCCAGTGGAAATCCATTTTGTGGTTAGGAGAAAGGACGTATTCGCTTTACTTACAGTTACCAATTGTGAAACTACAAAGATTCGTTTCAGATTGGGATCTTAATTAAGCGTAAACTGGTCAGTTCTATCGTCTATTTATAAGCAGAAATTAGGAGCTGTATCATGTGAAAATAGCAGATAGTAAAATCTTATTTCAAATTAAGCACTATTGAATGAACGTTTGCCGCTTCTGATGTAATCCATCAATTATAGTGTGATTGTGTAGCAGTGTTTGTTATGCAGCTTTAACTGTAAAAGATTAGTTTCCATTATTTTTTAAATTCACATCATAAACTTTAAACATTAGTATTTTAAAACCGACAATGAACGCAATAATAAAAAAGGGCGTTGAAACATAACAGAAACAAAATGTTTTTGTGTTATTCTGCAATAGGTATGTTTTACCAAAAAGAAAATGTACTACAAGTTGTTTTTAATTAGAAACAGTAAACCTGCCAAATTTTCAGCATTAAATTTATTCGTAAACAATTTTGGTTAAAAGCATTTTAGAATTGCTACGTCATCTATTTAATTCGTAAATTTTAAATATCGAGTATAAAAATAACAGTATATAAGTTGTACATAGTGTGGTCGAATCAATAAGCTTTTTGTGTTTCTAGGTGCAATTAGGAAATTAAATGTGATCTGTTCATTAACTATTACTCTGATTAATTAATAACTTGAAGTAAACGTCAATACTTGTCAGAGGTTACTAACGTCCATTACGTAATGAATCTGTTTAAAAGTGTAAGTTAAATTACTTAATTTTAAAATAATTTAAAAAACCTGTAAACGAAAAAATGTGAGTGAGATTGTTAATATCAATGCATAAAATAAATATCTTAAAAATATTAAATTCCGTTTTACTTTATTAATAAAATGTGAAATACTCTTTTAACTGAAAAGTATGGAATTATTCCATTTCCTGGGCGTAAATTACATGTTGCACAAGTTTTATTAAAATTGAAAGATCGCTTCTGCAAAGTAAACATACAGCCATTAGATATTTAATTAAAAAAGTATATACACAGATCCCCCACATTTTCATAATAATGAGAAAACACAATTCAATTAGCTGTGTTTTACCAATATACATAAATATAGACTATTTCGAATAAACAATAAAAGCATAAAGCTTCAATTTAGTAGTTAAGCACATAAATTAGTCATTCCTAATGTAAATCTTATTGAAACCATTATGATTAGCTCTTAACAATATCCCCTGTAATAAATTTTGCGAATAATCCAGAGTAACATTCATTAAATTTCCTAATGAAATTTATATAATTAATAGGTGTATATACGTTAGTGGTGTATTTCACGAACGGTTTTCATCTAAATTACCTATTATAACATCTTGTGCTCTATTATACCGTTTTCATTCCTATAACTTTTTTTACAATAAAAGTCACTTTACACTTCTGTTCCTAGTTTCCCCAAATAGTGATTTAAGGTATATACCATTCATTTTATTTATGCATTTATCACTTTTATAAATGATGTAGTTACAAGACTGTTTTCATTTTAGTTCATATAACTTGAGCACAAAATGATAACGAAAGCTTAGTTCACATTGACCTATTACTATTATCATTCCGTATTTAAATGAAATGCTATTTTTTCAGACAAACTTAGTAAATCTGTCTACGTCTAAAAACAAGATGTTACATACTTCCGTGGTAAAATTCATTTCTCATAAGATAGCATATTATACACGTGTTTTTCCTTTGACGTAAATGGTTTACCACCTACACAAAAGGTCTTTTACAACATTGTATTGACGTTATAATTCAATTAGACTTTAGTCAATTTGTTTTTTGATTATTAGTCTTCTATCCGCATTAAGAATGTTCTAGATGTCATTGTCAAAAAATTTTAATGGGTGAAATGCTATTTCAATTTCATTGAAGTCAAAATGCAACGCTTATTTAATAATTAATACAAAATGTTTGGTTCAAAACTACATTCACAAAATAATAAATGCCTTTTATTTCATACTGTACTGTAATTGTCAGTTTTACGTCATACTCTAGTATACTGTAAAACACGTTTCTACAGTATAGTAGCTTTTTACAGTACGCCAGGAATTTTACCGTACTCAATTCAAAGGCAACTGCAGAAAAAATTTATTAACAAAATTTTAGAAAATAAACAGATACAGAATTAAAATTGAATTGAAAATAAGACAAGGTGAAATTCAACTGAAAAATAAGAGTTAATGTCATTTTGGTATGTTTAAATTAATATTAATGGTACAACCTTCATTCCATTAATTTAATTAATTGATCTCGAAATATCAATATTCTCAAACACGAGCAACATCGACTTCACTATGGAATATTTGCTCCACAAAGAAGTACCACAATATTCTGTAGACTAAAAATTTAAAAAGTTTCATTACAAAACAATTTATACTTAAAATACTCACTAAATCATACAAATACGCCATCAATTTTTTGTACATTATGTTGTCGTCGCCATTCACTAAACACTTCATATTCTTTTTTATACCGCTCTTCCTACTTTACGGGAATAAGCTTGGCCGTAGCTTCTCCACATTTTTGTGCAATTTCTTCCGAATGCTGGTGCTTTGCGTTCTCGTTCATTTTAAACTTTTTAACTGTTTGAAAAATGTAAACGTCACCTTAGCAACTACTCAAACTATGCCAACTATCAGTTTTTTTGTTATAATTCGCGAATGTTTGATTGTTTGGACCACATCTTTGGCTTATTTTAAATATTTAAAATTTTATTTTCAGTATGAAATAAAATACGTTACGCGCAATAAAATTCGGACGAGGCGAAGCCGAATTACTTATTCGTACGTAATATCTTTTTTACCGGACTTATAACGTAAAATACTATTTTGGTTTAATCGACGACCAAAGTAGTTACTGTAATATGACCAACACATATTTATGTCATGCCAGTGGCAACACGTTATTCTTATGGGGCTTTTAAAATTCATGTATAAATTAGAGGTGAGTAAGGGTGAACGTGTGGATACATATAAAAACAAGCATTTATTACACGCTGATGCGCTGCTTAATAGCGCTGTAGCTTCTGTATAAAGTACCAATAAATATATCGCACGTCTAAATCAATAGTGCCGTAAGTGCAACAAACACATATTTACAGTAGGTACACCTAAAATAAACGGGCGGCGTAATGTAAAAAGAGAATTACAATTTCACATGTCTATCGATTCTTGTGCACCTTGTTTTACACTATTTAACTCAAGCAAGACATAGCCAATATGATATTTCAAAGCACAATTTGTTAGTTGTGGTCATATTGTACCTATCGATTTTGGACAACCGTGCACAAACCCCACTTAGATTTCGTACAATTCTGGCGTTATTGCAGTAACTTAAAACTGAGATACTATTTTATTGCAAATTAAAAAATACAAGGAGTAGGGATTGTTACGGTCAAAATCGCCAGTAAAACGGGGTAACAGACAAAAGGGGTGGAGGTGGGTGGGGGTTAGCTCAGGAGTCGGGGTTAGCGTATTGTTAATCTTTTCTGCGTAGACAATGCTAAGTTAGCATACGAAGACACAGTAGGTTATAACCGAATGGGCGCAGGGTGTTTTAAAATCACTAAATGTGGGTAATAGTAGAAGAGGGACACTGGCGCTTTCACTTTTGACCTTGAACGTCTGGGAAAGACCCACTAATTATCTATAGGCCACGACCACACGGGGACGCCCATTTCCCGCTCCTTTCTACCGCCTTCTTTTACGGCGTCATTTTCAACCCCTTGATGACTTGTTTAGGGTGCTTACCCGTAATTAGGGTCCTTTTGGCAGTATTAAGAACCTTTTTGACAGCAGTGTTCTGATTGGTGGTCCTAAGGGTAGACCACGCCCGCTTCTATCTCAT
The DNA here is from genome assembly GCA_036346205.1 of Vesta saturnalis. Classification (NCBI taxonomy): domain Eukaryota; kingdom Metazoa; phylum Arthropoda; class Insecta; order Coleoptera; family Lampyridae; genus Vesta; species Vesta saturnalis. Next base: position 2,269,220 of record JARFJB010002538.1, read on the forward strand.
TTGTCGTGCGCGCGCATATCGTCCCGATCGCTCTGATTGGAGGACCTAGTGGCAGACTATGCTCGTTCGGTTTCTGATTAGTCCTTACGTGGCGCCATCTGGTGGTGTATTTCTAGGACTAATGTATGTCTAACATTGGGTAGAATAAAACACGTTGTCCTATAGTTGTCTTAAGGGGTGAAATTTGTGTTAGTTTCAAATCACAGGTGTAGTATGATTAGAAATTAAAATTTGGCTTGTTTATTTACCCCCCGATCCATTTTCAATAACGGCTTAGGACGTTCAAGCTTGTTTATAAATCTAAGACCCTTTTTGACAGAGGTGTTTCCGATAAGACTGCTGTAAAATATTTGAATTATAACGCCTTACGCAACGTATTTATTCAGTTAGATCACACTTCCAATAGCTAACTAATTTTGGTTTGAGATAACTAAGACCCTGATATTTGTTATTTCAAAACCAAGTCGCTGGTGAATTACCAAAATTAGAAATGAAAGTCGGCTTGCTTATTTGCCTCCCAGGCATGTTTTTCTATTTTCAATAACGACTTATGACGTTCAAGCTTGTTTATAAATCTAAGGCTCTTTTTGTTTCCGATAAGGCTTGTATGTGAAATATTTATATCATTTTTTCCATTTTCAATAACGCCCTATGACCTTTAGGTTTGTTTATAAATCTAAGGTCCTTTTTGACTGGGGTGTTTCCGATAAAACAGATCTTGTGTGTAAAATTTTTAATTATAAAACTTTACATTTTAGCAAGCTGCAAGTTAAACCAAACCAGTATTTTTGAGTTGTAAGTTGGTTTCCCAAGCTGTAAGTTATGATTTGATTGATTGATTTGCGGATGATCGATTGTTTTTCCACGTTTGTGTCCTCACTTTTATTGAGAGTACCAGCTCTGAGGGTCGGTTAACCTTATCTACTAAGTAAGCAGTCCCTCATAGGAGCTAGGTGTATACAATGGGAGAATCGTGATGCTGAAGCATGTTTCATCAGTTTTATAGCTACAATCTAATTACAGCTGGTTTTTACGTAAACAGGTTTAGGTGAGAAAAATAAGCCAGAAATGAATTTAGACACAACTACATTTCAAGTGGAGTAATCTGATAAATCTCATTTTATACGATTTAACACGTTTCTTATCAATATTTGAATTCAATTAAGCAAGAATTTTAAATTGCATGACTGCAGGATTGAAATTGATCAGATGATTAAACCATACATTAATCGTAACAGACATTCATTTTGATTTTAGGTAATACTAATGGGGTCGTAATTATTTGATTATTTTCAAAATCTAATTTTGTATGTACGTAAATACTATTGAAAGTTGACTTTACTATCTTGGACTAAAATCAAAGTAGTATTTTTTTAGTTACATTTTTTTAAGGTTAATCAAACAGAAACATTAAATTGTTTTACTACAGATGGGATTTTTGTAAACTTTAATCTGAATCAAAAACAGTACTTTTAAATCGAAAAACTGATTTTACAATCTGGAAGCAAGATCAAATACTTAGCGATTTAAAATTGAAATGAGATGTAATTAAAAAAATTGTTTGTAAAATTCAATCTAATTACATGACTTAAAACATTGTATTTAAGTTTCAAACACAGCACACCGTTTTACGTAATAAGATAATTAGTGAGTTTTCCCCAAACACGTTAGAGCTATTTGAATAGTGAAAGATTGTTATTGTGGTTACATAACCGGGAAGTTGCATTTTTTACGCGATTAGGTGATTAGGGGGTTTTCCCCAACAGTTATTCAATCGTGTGTCAATCTCCCGAGAAATTCTTTCAATATAGCACTGGTGAGTAATTGTTTCTGACTTTAACTCTTATTTTATTTATTTACTTTATTTAATTCCCTTTTAATGTTATGCTATAATTGCAGATTGGATTTATCTGCTCTAAATTGATCAACATGCTTTAAACCATTCAAAAACATTAAGGATTTGGAGACCAGTGTCGAATACAGGATACTCAATCTGAGTTTCATAACAACAAAGTATGCTGAAAGTGTGGTTGTGAAGCAGAAGGATTTTAAATGTGTGCTACCTGATCATTTTCATAAGGACACACTGGCAAAAGCAGTAATTTAATATTCGTTTGGAAAAACGTTTTTATAATTGTCATGTTAGGCAATGATGAGATTGACTTAATAAATAAAATTATTTGTTTCACACTTGTCTTATGAGTTAATATGGCGCTTCTTATTAGAATATTAAAATCTATATATATATATATATATATATATATATATATATATATATATATATATATATATATTATATATATATATATATATATATATATAAATGTATTAAAATATTGTTTTAATTAATTATTCCAGGGATTTCAAATTTAGTTAAATTTAATTTACTAAATTTAAATTGTATTTATAACTCGAGTTGAAGATTACATTAATCTTAATGTTATTATTCCCGTTCTAGCTCAAGGATCTCAATTGAAGAGTTCAGGCATTTAGTTGAACGATAAAATTTTTTTAAATATAAGAATATCCTATATGTAATTGAATTTAACGTATAAAATTTGCTCTGAATAAATTCTTTCTAACGCATGCGTTAATGAACTTAAGTGAAAATCTAAAGCTGTCAAAAATTGTCAAATAATTAAGAAATTTTAATGTTTGGATCAAAATGAAAATTTAGAAAAAGAAAAGAATTATTGCTTACAGGTGTTTACACAAGTAAATAATTGAAATTCTTAATTAATAACATATAACAAATATAAATTGCAGGAAATACCAATAAACAGGGTTATAAAATTTTAAAACTCACATATACAGTCCTTCCTGTCGATTGAATGATGTCTTCAAACTTCAGCTGGATGCAGGCAATGTTCACTCGGCGTTGTTATAATATCCAACTGCTATCTCGGTTCTCGAAGACACCAACTTCCAAGCTTCAAGATGTTTTCTTTCCAAAACGGCAAACTCAAACACTTATTTATATGGTAACTTTTATTTAAAATGGTTTTAAATCTTTATGAGTGATATCGTTTAAAATGTATTATTAAGTATCCAAGATTTTGTTAACACACTTTTATTTTAGTTACCGAAAATAATATTTATTTAAGAGGAATTGTCCGGAGAAATAAAACAAACTTTTGACCAAATAAAAATGGAATTTAATTTGGTATATCAGAATTATTTTAAATTGGAAAACACGAAAACAAATCTACAAAAATCGTGACATCAATTAATCGTACAGAATTATTTTATTAAAACGACAGGTATCGGTGACCGAACTATTTAAATTTTAACCGAAGATACAAATAACAAGTGCTCTCGAAATTATTCGTAACGTAATACTTTCTCGACGATAATAAAATTAGGTTATGTAAACACATAATTTAGCAACACTGATTTTAACTTTTCACTTTTGAACAAATTAACTAGAGAGAATGATTTCCTGTAAGCGCTTGCTATTTATAGGTTTCTGGTTGCTACAGAAATTTCAATTTTTACAGCCATATTGCAAAATTTACAATGAATGTGATTGGATAATCAAAATTATGAATTGTACATAAATGGAATTTTGGCCGTAACTTTCTTATACATGGTCGGAAATGAAATTAAAACGAAATGAAAACTACGTGAAATTTTGAATAAAAGGACACCTAACAAGCAATAATTCCTAACACTAATAAACGAAATAACTTAATCTAATCAAAATAAGCTTTTAACTATTTACACTTATAAGCTACACTAAAATTACTTGCAAAAATGGAATTCTGAGGACAATTTACATAAGAAAACATATCTTTTATGTTCGAAACATTTAATTTAATGAAAATTTTAAGCTTTTGTAAATTTGTCTAGAATTCACCTCAGATTTAGCATAATTTTGCGGATAAAACGCTGTATCCTTATAAAAACTTATTCATATTGTGAAAGAACATCTATTATTTGCTTTAAGAGCAAAAACTAAATCTAACAATGTGAAAAAAATATAAAATTATGTAAAAAAACTAAAATTTACAACGTAACCATACTTAAATTTAAATATGAAATAATTCATATTAAAAATGTTTTAACACTTAAAATGTTATGTTTAAGGTTTGTACATTGTCTTTATTGTTCTCACTACTTATTTGCAATGCATAATGTTATTCAGTCTTGCATTGAAAAAGTCTCATCGTCTAACACTCTTTTAGGATTTTTACACTATAAAATGTACGGCACTATAAATGTTTGTATACCATAATGTTCTAAATGTTTTTCTTCTTGTGAATCATGTATTATAATTTTGTCACTAATTCCTAACAAAAATGGTGCGAAAATTGTCTATACTGTCCATATTATAACCCTTTTACTAAATTTTGTATTTCCTGCCTTTAAAAACTAAACATACTATCCCTAACATAATCCTAACTACATAGTCCATGTTTAAACACCTGTGAAATGTCTACTTGCCAAATTACCTTTGAAAAATTGAATTTTATTGCAAAAATTGCACTACTAAAATGACTCTACGAAAATGGTGATATTTAACATCTTGACAATTTTGGTAGCACAAATTGCTTTTATGATGAAACCAAACTAAGCAAATGATATTCAGATCAATTTATACCAAATAAATTTATTTTAAACACATCGTGAACCAGATTTATGTAAAATTGTGTCTCGCACTTGTATCGAGCCAGAAATTACCCTTTTATGACCCAAATGTCATGTAAGCTGTCCGATACTTCTATTACCTCTTTCTAAACATCTCAATATATATATATATATATATATATAATTATTATAAACAGTATTTTTGTTTCTCGAACCTTTTGATTCCCAGGGTTCCCAAATTTAGCGATCTTTATTAACCTACACTAGAAGTAAACCTCCGAGGGTGAACGTACCACTATATTTAAACTACCCTCTATCAAAGATGCTTCAACGGCGTCCCATAGGACGGCCGATACATAACGATAAGGTAGTCGAAGTAGTGTGATAGTCGAAACCACCTCAATATCCCCCTTAATGGGCTAATAGGGAAACTGCCCTAAACAAAGGTTCATTTGTTACGGAACACAACGTAATTCACTACCTCGAGCATTAAGCACTCCTACCTTAGTTCGCTACTTTGACTAAACTAACTTAAACATCTTAAGTTCTCGCCATATTTAAACTCATTTCTCTTATCTCTTAATTTACCAATCACATAGCTTCGTCATTTTAAATTACCATACGCGCGATAACGATAGCCTTTCGGCACTGAATCGGAAAAAGAATTATATCATAGATACAAACGGCGTTCCCCAGGGTACCTCAAGGGTTATCATCAAAATATGATCTGTTTGTGACAGATCCATCCCTATGAAAATTAGCTTTAATAAACCTAATTCTTTGTGTTTAAACAAACATTTACCAAAATAAAATACGGCAAACTGTCGCCTACATACATTTAAATTTGCAAACGATGTACCATATGAAGTAATAAATTTTATACTTAATATAATTTTATATGATATATTGTGATTACCAATTAACGAACTTATCAATATTTGAAATAGCGAGTACTAACGATTATTTACACAAGGATAAACTAACTAATTTTCCCTGAAAACCCACATGCGGAAGTGACTCGCAATTTTACAAGAGATTTCAATTTATTACAGGCAATAAACCAAAAAAAGGTCTGTATCATTTACAGACTCGGGATTCTAAATTTTTAACTAGTAATAAGGATAATAATTAATTTAATGCTTCCAAAAAATTTACACTGATAAGTTCAATTTTTGCTCAGCTATACTACATTTCTGATGGCGGATAGTACGAATAACCTAAAGTTCGATAAAACAGCGATGGTTCGTTAGATTTTGGCAACACGTAACAGGATATAAACTACTCTAAGTATAGAAAAACGAAGTGATCGGTTATAACCGATTAAGTAGATATACAATTCGTGGTACACCTTTTTAACCGCATTCTTTGCACATAACTCAGTAAGACGGCCTTTATTTTTTTAAGAAATTGATTGGGATTTCACAAGGGCTTTTTTCTGGAATACACTTGCCGATATTAATAGAGCGTCTTATTTTTTTGTACATTAATTTTTTCGTATTCAAAGTCAAAGTCTCTTTTATTTGAATGACTGGATTTGGGCTATTCCTATCTACCTTTATAACCAGAATATCAGATCACAAAATCTTTTCTTACTTCAAATTTGACTAAATTTTATAAATCCAGGAAATTTGCCTTCTTTCTTGGCCGCTATGATAATTGGAGGTCACTGGGAAGATACTTCTAATACTCTACGCTTCTGGCGCTCAATAGTGGCGTGCGTTGAATCGTGCTCGTTTTGAGTGTGATCTAATGTAACGAATTTGTGCGTAATGCTTTTTACGTCCAATTTGTTGACTATGTAGAGATACATAGAATGGATCATTTTATTGTTATTTTTCCCTACGCATCACACAGCTCTTCCGTGTTCTACGAGGCGTTTGACGAATTTCCCAATTAATTGATGTATAAATCTGACGATCCTAATGGTTTACAACGGCGTAAAACCCCAATATTTAGTTCTGTCTCATCGAGGTGATATGACTATCAGTTCTTTCAACAAAGTGGGCGTATAAATATCGTTTTTGGGCACCTTTGGTCCCAAGCAACGACCAATTTAGTTCTCGTTGAAAAAAAAAGAATTTTTCAAAACTTACAACACACTTTCGAAATATTCTTGAAATTGACATTCCGTATCATTCTACGGACAAAGTCTAACGATAAAAATTGCTGTAAAGAAACAAATTTAACACAATTTGATTACGTTATGATATCAATGCAAACTTGTAAATAGTTTCATTCGAAAATACATTCACAACTAGAAACCTTTTAATAATGCATTGAAAATAAGACGTTTAAATTTAATTTTATCTATGTTTGTTAAATCTGTTTTACAATCAAATTAGTGTACGTACTTATTTGATAAAGCATTTACGTCAAGGTCTAGAAAAAACAGAGCAGAAACACAAAAGTTAAAATTGAGATGAAAAAAGACAACTGTTTTTAATTACAAGATGCCAAAACATCTTTAATAGATTTTCTTTTTGTCTGTTGAAGTTATTGCAAAATTCAAATAAATAAATAAATAAAAAATATCTGGTGTGGAACACCACACGATCTTCCAACCTACAGCATGGAAATTCAAAGAATTGAAGTAACTTTAATTACATTTTTTAAGGATAGTTACGCAACCTCTTTCATAAGAAGTTCATTACGAAAATGGGAACGTAGTCAACTCAAAAACAATAATGCATGTCAAACAGACGTTTAAAACTTCATGACAGACAGAGGTTAAAAGACATCAAGATGCTAACTTAAATTAAAAGAAATGAAATAATTTTAATTTAAATTTTTTAGGATAACTAAGCTATCCCTTTTTATACGTTCATAACGAAAACAGGCAACAATGTAAAAACAGAAACAATAATCTATGTCGGAATAACGTTTAAAACTTCATGTCAGATAGAGATTCATAGAGATAAATACATGTTACGTAAAAAAAAATTCCAAAGAAAAATACTTAACTAACACTTAAATTCTACCTTAGGAATTTTTTGCTGCATAGTTATGTGTCATATCAAAAAATTACGTAGAATGTAATTAATCGATATGGTGAAGGTCTATATCTAGATATTTTTAAATCTTCGAAATATGCATTTTAGAAATTTGATAAAAACAAAAAACTTCCCCTAATAAACCCCCCTCTCCGTCGCTGGATTTCTCCCAAAATCTCATCAGCTTTAAGCCAAATGAAACAAGCTTAAATACACAATTTAGGTACGTACGTATTTTAGTTCTGGAGTTATAGCGGATACTAACATATGGTAACACACAGACACACACGCACACGCACACGCACACGCACATGCACACGCACACGCACACGCACACGCACACGGACACGGACACGGGCACGCACACGCACACGCACACGCAGACGCACACGCACACACACGACACCACACACACACACACACACACACACACACACACACACACACACACACACACACACACACATACACACACGCGCGCGCTCGCGCGCGATCTTGGCGAAACTTGGCCAAAAGTTGTAAAATAAGCTACTAAGTCGATTTAGCGATAGTGAAAAAAGAGTCGTTTGCATAACCTTCTATACCTACATATGTATATGTAGGTTGGAATATGGTATCTAACGTTACGGATAGAATTGAAAGAGTCTTTATTAACCATGGTAATGAGACTGCTTTTAAATTTACATTTAAGGACACACAAATATGCTTACGGCTTCCGGAATGTATAAGTTGTCTTGCTCTTGCGGAGAACTATACATTGGAACCGCAAAACGTAGCTTTGATGCTAAAGGTAAACAACATATGACATTTTATAGATATAATCAAGCATAAACTATTAAAATATTTAAACAACCAAATAACATCCACAGACAAGAATAAAATCTTCAATTAAATGGTTTTTGGCTCCTTGTAATTAAAAAAAGAAGCAGAATGTTACATCTCATCAGTTTTGATATATCCAGGTTTTCTGCTGATTTTCCTATTTGTAGAGGTGTACCAAATATACCAATAAGTATATATAATCTTCACAGCATCTTACATAAATAATTAAAATTAGATTTCTTCAGTGAATAAATTCTGTTTTTAATATACTAAACAGTAGCAGCTTTCAAGTAGTAACAAATAAATTTGATCACTTTTATATGAAGTGCTTCTCAACATTTCACCGATATTACTATGTGATTGGATTTAGTTAAATTTGTTTTTTGATTATAGCATTTTTTATTGTCAGCTTTCGTTCTGAAATTTCATTTTCAAAATTGTTTAATACTATTAAATCTATCAAATATGTCGTAATTATTCATTACTAAGATAATATTTGCTAGTAAGCTTTTAATTCATTTAGTTATTGTAGTAGGCTTATTGTTTACGTTGCCGTATTTTATAATTTGCTGACACTACTATTTGTTAACAAGTTTATTACGTGTTACTGAAGATGATACTGCTATTCAAATGTTTAAGTATTGCAGAAAATATGAACAAAAATACATGATTTGACCCAAAAAATTATCATTTTAATATTCAAAGCCATGAAACTTTGCATTTTTAGTCAAATCAGTGGTATGCGGTGTTATGCAGGTTTTTTAGGAATCTAATCAAGTTTTTTAGTGTAAAGTATCAAGACTGTATTATCATCAATGTAAATTTACTAAATTTTAACATTGTAAACATGGTGCACTCAAGTTTCTAACATTTATATATGCGCGTAATGTTTATCTACGGGGAATTTCGGTAACTTACACCATCAGTAGGATATACGGAAGGATACTAAGAGACCTTATTGAAGAAGAATATAGTAATCAGGAGGAGGAAGAACAAAGCGGATTCCGAGCCGAAAGGTCATGTACTGATAATGTGTTTGTCTAAAACAGGTAATTGACAAGAAGACCGCCATTTATTACGTATAACGTTTATAGACCTGCAAAAAGCATACGATACTGTACCAATTATAAAGTTATGAGAAGCCTTGCAAGAATGTCAACCACACACTAATAAAGGCATTACAAAATCTTTAATAAAGTTAAAAAGCCAGAATTAAAATGATTAACAAGCTGTCAACTGAGTTTGAAATTTCAAAGGGATTACTCCAGGGCTGTTGCGTATCGCCAACTTTATTCAAGACCTGCATAGCTAAAGCATTACGAACATGGAAAAGTAAATGTCAGGGGAATGGGTAGCGAACTAAATGAGACATGCCTATATAATCTACATTTTTCGGATGATCAAGCCATAATATCAAACGATAAAGACGATATGGAGTACATGGTAAGAAAACTAGTCGAAGAGTAGGGAAATTGTGGACAGTCAATATCGTGAAAATAAAATATCTGTATTGGGGGAATTCCAGAAAATCTTAATATCGATAATAACCTAACAGCTACATGTAATGAATACAAATACCTGGGCGTAACATTTAACACAGAGAGGGAACCGACGATCAAGAAATAAAAAAGAGAATAGTACAAGCGAGGAAAATTATTAGATCTCTGAATGGGGCCCTGTGGAATAAAAATATCACGAATAAAAGCAAAAACAGACGACGTTACCAGAAAACAACTAATATGGTACGGACCTGTTCGTAGAATGGATAACAATCGACTGCCTAAACGGACAATGGAATGGACACCTGTGGGACGCCGAAAAAGAGGAAGGCCAAAAATATCATGGATACAGGGAATTCGGAAATCTATCAGCGACAGAAATCTCACAAAAGATCAGTGTTATGATAGAAAAGAATGGAGACTAGGAATCGGGCAATGCCGCAAGACGTTATAACCTATATATATATATATATATATATATATATATATATATATATATATATATATATATATATATACGTGTGTTTATCTACAGAGCAATGTATATTTTGCACACAATTTTATAATAAATACAAACAAATAACCACATGGGAAAGCTTTGAACTCTCTCAAAGCAAGTTTCAACACAGCTTTAATGTTATCACTTTTGTAGCCCAATGCTATCGAGTTATGCTTGGTATATTTTTAGAATATTTATGAAAGAAATTAAAACGTTAGTGGACATATGATTCTTGTTTATAATATTGTATACTTACAATGAATCATCGGTATTTATTCGATGTTCAACCTTGTTGCTAATAATACAGTGATACGCACTGTACATTTTTGATTTAATTAATTTACGACTTCCTACTACAATCCTTTGTAAAGCAAGCTAATCTAAAATTGAATTATCTACTGAGCTTATTGAGATGCCTCCTCATTCTGCTATAAATTTGATAGTTCTTCAGATATTAATAAGAATCATTTTAAAGACTATATGAAAATGTAAACTTTCACCATTAACACTCATAATAAAATACTTATCTTTTTTAAAAGGGAGTTATGTTCTGGAACCTGGTGGAGTAAAAAGACATCTTCTTGATCACAGTCATGTTATGTCCATAACTTTGAATGAAATTACATGAATTTGAAGATTGATGATCCTGATTTTCAACTGCCAACGAGATTAGTTTCATCGTGTTACGCGTCATCATTTTTCTATAATTATGACAATAATTTATACTCATTAATTACAAAGTAAAAGAATAAATAAATGTTTACCTTCAGACAAATGCATGTAACAATAACACATAAACACTTTCTAAATTAATAATTTAACTAACACCACACTGTCTCAACTGATCAATCTACACGTCTAAACTTGTTACAAATGCGGTTAAGTGCGTCATACTTGGGATAGAAGCCATATCTACACATGTGAAATTATAACAGGGGATTGGAATTTATATACAGGGTGAATGTGTTGATAAATACAGATGAATGATGTGTGCGGTGTATGTATACATATAGGCTGGTTATTTATGATTAAATTAAATCAGGTATATAGGCGCAATTGTATCGAATGCAGATAACAGCGTAATTATGTATTTATGGAATTGAGATTCTGATTTGGATTTGGTTTACCGGTAATACTCTGTTCGGAGTCGAAACTGCCAGCGAAGGGATTAGGGTTGGTATCGCTAAGGGAGACGTATTAGTAGTAGATGTAGTTAAGTATTCAGGGCGTAACCACCGTCAAAATAATCTCGTTTTTCAGCAACCCTTAAGTACTCTCTTACGGGCGTATCACCTCCGAAAAGATCGTACTAATGGTCGTGCTTTACTACTTTGTGATGGGGGTTCTACAGCGTGAGCTATTCGGGGCGTAACCACCGTCAAACTAAAAAACGTCTTGCCCGGGTCACTTTTTACGGAGTTTTTAACTGGCATAATGTGCATACGGCGTTTTTCTTTGATAAAGGTGTAGACTTTTGTAGATACGGCGTAAAGAAATTGTCATTTAAATATACTTACTGTGTATTTACGACGTTTTTACTTAGCAAATAGTTCTTTTTGATGGCCAGGAGCCCATATAACCATATAAGTCAATCTTCAGTATTTTGGTAGATAGGGCAGCGTATGTATAGAAAGTTTTTTTCACTAACGTTAGATCGACTTATTACGTTATTTTACAACGCTTGACAAATGTTGCCAAGATGGGCCCTGTGTGTGTGTGTGTCAGTGTGTGTGTACGTAGGTGCGTGCGGCGCATGCGTGCGTGTGTCTATGGATGTATGTTAGTACCCCCAATAACTCTAGAACAACACGTACGTACTTAAAATGTCGTATTTAAGCTTGATTCTATTTCTCCTGGAGCTGATTAGCTTTTGGCAGAAATTCAGCAACACAAACATAGGGTTTATTAGTAGCAGTTTTTTATATTTATCAAATATTTCTGGAACACTTGTAAATTTCAAAGATATAAAAATACCAACATATAGACCTTTTGTTGTATACAAAATGCGTAATTTAGCGGCAAAAAATTCCTGAGATAGAATTTTCGTTTTATCCTGTACGATAACAATTACAACGTTTTAATAAGAAAGCATCTAGGTAGCTATATTTACTTTAGAAGCTAAAGTCTATCTGTACAGGTAATTTTTATATAGTTTCTTATACATAAAGCAAGTTCAAAAATGAATTATGAACAGGGTTGTACATTTGTATTTCGTAAGGTGCAGAATATGCATACTAAATCACTTTATAAACGATCATGAGATTTTAAACGGTCAATTGACACGATTAGGGTTACAATCATAAAACCACAACTACGTATGGGAAATTATTAGTATGTAGGTCAATCGAAGATCGCAGTTTTCATTAACCTGACTTAGTTACCTCAAATTTAATTACAATCCGTTTGACAAAGTTTCAAATTTGAAATTCATAGGAGTATTGTCAGTTTGTATATCAATTTTTCTGACAGTGTTATTTCAGATATAAATACTAAACGTATCAATTAATTATGTTTAATGCAATTTTTGATGCGACGCATAATTTAGCGGCAAATTAATTCCTAAGATAGAATTTTCAATACCTGAATAACAATTAGTTTTATAAGAAAATGTATAGACATATTTTTTAAAGAAAATTTTAGTTTACATAACTCTTTTTTATATAGTTTCTTAACATAAAGCAAGTTCAAAAATGAATTAAACAGGGTTGTACATTTTTTTCCGAAGTAGAAATGCAACTAAATGAGCTAATTGGCCGTCATGTGATTAAAGTAGGTCAATAACATTAGGGTTACACTGAAAACACACCATGGGAAATTATTAGTTTTGGTCAATCGGTCGCATATTCCTGGCAGTTTCAAATTTAATTACGTAAAATGTCACGTTTAATAAATAAATTTAAATAAGGGATGTGTGTATACATATTTACTAATATACCAAATGTAAGTATCTAATTAAAATTGCTTGTTTTAGAATGAACTCAGATTATTATTTATTGCTCGTGATCTATGTAAATGATAAATCCACGTACCTATACTAGATTTTTAAACACTGTTGGATTTGTATTGTAATTTCAACGTTTAGATTGTAATTTGCATACACATAGATATTTAAATAAATGGTGCATATAAACTGGGTAATTGTAAAAGCTTTAGTTCTATTATAAATTATAAATAAAAGACAAATGTGTTCACCCTAAACTAAGCTCTTACGGTCAATGGTTACCATCTTCTAAAACCATTTGAAATATTAATCTTGAGGTGGGCGGTTTTCGTAATTAAGGCCATGATGTTATAAAGGCAAAGTCACTCAATATATTTAGCATAACAATGAAAATCCCTCAGAGAAGAACCCTTGAACTGCCTGTGTATATTCAATTCTACTTCCGTAAGTAATAAGAATTGAATATTTTCATAATTAAAAAGTGACGGCCGAAAGCAATATAACAGCTTGTCACAATTTTAAACACTTGTCAAAACGAATTTGGCGCAATACTGAACAATCCCTAAATGTCTCAAATTTGCTAAGTATTAACAGTAAAGTTACTAAATATTCAAGAGTAGTATTGATTTGTATGGTAGAGTTAGTTTACTTTGTTACCAAGTGTAACAAATGAATAAAACGTTATGTGAGTAGTTAAATTTAAAACACGAAAATTTTCAAATTAGTATGAAATATTATTTAGAATTTACATCAGTTCTACCTACATAAAGACAAAATTTACATCAATTGGGGCTTGTATCTCGATAGCACAGTTGATTAGTGCGGTACTCTAGCAAAGTATAGTTCAAGGTTCAAATCCTACTCTTACACCTTTTATTTATGTATTTACTAAACTAATAATAGTTTTTAATTACTTAGTATAAACCTTTGAGCTTTTCTTGTCTGTTTTACTATCTTTCAAAGTTTGTATATTTGGAGATATTCTAGATTATTTAAATAAATTTTTTTGAACATTAAGAATGCGATAACTTGCCAAGGAAGACGTAATTTCTATAATACGAGTGTGAACAATTGTATGAAACGTAAAGGGTATCTTTAACATCGCTGATGTGATTTACGTAAAATTTCGTAAAGGTGGAATATCCTCTACGGTTACATATGTGTACAAATACTATAATTTTTTTTCCGTTTGGTTGGCAGTGCAGCTACTTTAGTTACAATAAAATCATTCAATAGGTCCATGTTGTGATTACAGTCCACCAGTTATCTGGCTTATCCGGAATGTACAGGTTGTACGTGACGTATTGTCAGTAATTTCACATCATGCACAAATGGAAAGGTAACTAATTGATTTTTCTATGACAAATAAGTTATGTAAGAACCATTTCATCAGTCATCAGTACAAAATTCATACTAGGATGCTGCTAAGTAGCCCTTGCTGTTATTTGTTTTGATCCGGAAATACCATTAACCTTTAAATAATTTGCACACAACTGTGTACATTATTACCCAACGCTGTAACACCAATACACAAATGTGGTGTACAGTATTACTGAATAATGTCAGTTTAATTTAAAGTTCAAATTCCATTTAAAATTATTTTTTTCCTTCTTACAGGAGACAAAACTCTATAAATGGATGAACGTTTAGCTGAAATCCTTGCTTGTAACGACTTCCATGACACCGACGAAGGTGAAGTAGAAGAATTTACCACAGACGAATGGGTGGCTGCAACTTATTCTTCTGATTCGGACGAGAAGTCCCTTTTGGTTGAACCTTCCCAAATTTATGAAAATGTTGTAGACAGCATTTCCAATAATGGGTCGATTTTAGAGGAACAAAAAAAAATTGCAGTACAGTAAGAAAAAATTATCCAGATAAAAATAAAGGAAATTACGAGACAATAACATTGTCAAGCATGTATTCCAGCAGAGAAAGGGTCTACCAGTATCTAGAGGATCTCTTGCACCGGCCTTCAACAGGAAAAGATCTGCTTTTGCTGTGAATTTTCGTAAAACCTGGTGAATAATTTTAATCCTGAATTTCCTGAGTTCAAGACTAAGACAGAGATACTGATAACTTTTTTCAATATTTTAATGAGGGGGTTTTCAACCTAATGCCAGAAAAAGATAACATTTATTATTTACAATAAAATGGAAAGGTGTAGAACACCAATTTGCCAGAATTTAAAACATTTATTGGAGCTACTTTGATTATGAGTACACAGGGCTATCCAAAAATTAACATATATTGGTGTGGACATTTTAGATCACATGACCTGCAATCGATATTTTCTATTGTGGAATGCATGTTACAAATGACCAGAATGTGACGGCAATAAGAAAATGACAAACTATGGAAGATACGACCATTGCTAGAAGCTTTTCACGGTGCAGTTTTAAAACTTCCTCGTGAGAAAGACATCTGCGTCGACGAGTAGATGACACCATTCAGTGGTTAGTTGGAATCAGACAATATCTACCACGAAAACCTATTATCGAAAATAATGTCCTACCTTGAACAACTAGGACCCTGCTCGACTGCGAGGTTTACCAAGGCTGAGCTACAAGATAAGTATTTTCACAGGTACCTTACATCTCCTGCAGTACGGCCTCATAAACAGAAAAATTTTTGAAACTGGTATGATAATGAATAGTCGATTTTCTGCTGCAAGTTATCTGAAACCTGACAACCAAATGCTAGCTCGAGTGTTTGTTGATTCTGTGAGCCACTCAGACGGTAAAATGTCTTACATAAATATCAAACCGCCAGATGTTATTCATCACTGTAATATCAACATAGGTGGTGTCGATTTAGCCAATCGATTAATTTCAGAATGTACTAGTGACTGAACATTTTATGGAATATGATTATGATTATTTAGACAGGAAGTTATCAAAATCTAATGTGTTGAACCTGCATGCCTTTAAACTAAGACTCCGGGAATACCTAGCTCGTGATACATCATCTTTAGAAAATAATCTTGCTGTGAAATATCGGCCACCTGAACAGCCAAGGCAAGGTGTTGGTTAACCAGGAAGAGTAGATCTTCCAATTCCAGAAGCGAGAAGCATAAATGCCGACCACCTTCCCATGGCTGAAAATCAGAAGGAAGCGCAAAGTGCCGCCAAGAAAAATGCAGTGGTAGATCAAAAATAAAGTGCACATCATGCGATGCCTTTTTCTGTGTTCTTAAACATAGAAACTGCTTCAGAGATTTTCATTCCAAATAAACTGTATTTCTATATTTTCTCTAAAAAATTTTTTACTTTGATAAGTTAGATTCATTTCTACCATTTGTGGATGGTATGCGCTGACTATTTGAACGTGAATATTCCTAAGCTAGTTTAGATGTAGAAATTTATTGTCTGCAAGTGTGGACATATCTTTTTCTTTCTTTTCAGTGGTGAGAGCTGTGCACGCGGGGACTAACGAGGATATAGAATGAATCCAATTAATGTAATGTTAATTTTATTTATCCTCCAGTTTACTCGGAAATGAATTAAATGAAACGACCATAACTGCAATTGTTATCGAAACGTTTAAAGATTGTAAAAAACACATAATGACCGGAAATTATGCCTCAGGGTTTCCGAGACCCGTTCTTCACGGCAAATTCATTTCACAAACACCTATAACATTTTTTTCGGAAACTGTAAATTAACGAAGATACAGGGAATGACATAAAAATTTTTAGCTTCTAATGTTTTTTGGTTGCGCCAATATTTGTCAAATTTTGCATACATATCGTTTGAGGTCCCTTTTTGTTTACTTTACTAATTTAACGCAAATAGTCTAACTCCTAAACTGTTCCGCGCCTTTGAAAAATAAACTAGAAGTTTTTGTTTGAATTGTCTTGTAAATTTGGATAAACAAGTTTTCAAACGCGTCAAAATTATTTTACTAACGATCTTCTGGTTGCATTACGTTAAAATGAACGTTTTTTGAGAAAAACTATTTTAAGCATTTACGGTAGTTAAATAATTAGAAATTATGTTATTACATGACTGTATAAGTGTTCATAGGTAAGGTTTCGTGCAATTTTAAACATTAACATGAAAAATAAAGATGAATACTAATTATTATTCGTACGCGGAGTTATGCGGCATACGTTATTATTATGGTGCAAGTCGGAGAAATGCTGCAAAGGCGAGCGTTTGTTCAGAGAAGGATTTTCCAACAGAATTAATCTTTACTTTGGAAGCAAAAATTTTGAAAAAAGGGTTATGGAGTAGTATTTGGAGAGCGATGAGGAAGATGATCACAACCAAGAGATGAACGACTCAGATATAGATCAAGACTGTGTTATAAGTGATGTGAAGTAGCAGTTGAGATAAGAAGAAATGGAACTAAGTGAAGAAAGTGAAAGTGGTGAAACAGAAGATGATCTTTTAAGAGCTAAGCATCTAGTTACTGGTTAAAACAACGACAATCAACATGTAGAGGATGTAATGGAGAAATGGTTTTTTATTGGAAAGAAAAATAAGAAGGCATATAAATGGCTAAAGAATGCACCGTCTACCGTTAGAAAAACACCAAAACATAATATTATTCGACAATTACCCGAACTGACTCGAAAAGCAACCCTGGCAAATTCGAAATTTGGAAATGTTTATTGGACAACCAAATGATTGATAAAATTGTACTATACGCAAATTCTAAATTCATTTCAACCAGAAACAAACTAAAACCTAAAAGCAATAAGTCAAATTACAGAAATACCACTTCTGTTCGCAAAGGGTTTAACCAGAAGACCTATTTTCAGAGCAACTATGTCCGTTAAAAGCTTTGAAATATTAGGAATTGCTCTTAGGTTTGATTACTCCACAACTCGCGAAGAGAGAAAAAAACTGATCGAAATATTGAATGCTTTTATTCAAAACTCGCAATGAATGTACTGTCTTAGTGTTAACGTAACAGTGGGCCAAATGCTTGTCCCTTTTAGAGGAAAATGTGGATTTCGCATAGATATGCCAAAGGAACTGGCGAAATAGAGCATTAAAATGCAGTAGCTGACTGCTGCAGTACTTATCTTTTTAATGCTTATATTTACACAGGGAAAGACAACGATGAAGTTTGACTTTCCTTATAAATACGTAAACATTTAAAACCCACTCAATCGGTTTTACGCTTATGCAAACCGCGTCAAGGATCGAACCGAAGCATCACGGCCGACAATTGGGTTATTTCACTAGAATTAGTAGAAGAACTTACAAAAAGATATAACCTAGGTAGGCACAATGAAGCTAAACAAATCCATTATACCCCCAGAATTCAAAGCAAGTAAATCCAGACCCATAGGATCAGCACTTTACGGAATCGCTGATGACATTCCTGTTACCCTTTTGTTGATTGTTCCGAAATTAAATAAATCAGTTGTACTCATATCAAAATAAACCGGAAATTTTCTGTTACTATAATAAAACAAAAGTGGTGTAGACTTTCTGGATATGAAAAGTGCATTATATTCATCTAATAGAAGAACCAGGAGATGGCCGATAGTAATATTTTACACTTTAATAAACGTAGGTTGTGTGAACAGTTATATATTATATTTGTGTTATCATGAAAATCCAATAATAAAGAGAAACAATTGTATTGAAAGTTTGGCCATGTTACTGATAGAGCCGCATCTAAGGAGACGTATAGCTATTCCAAATCTCCCTAGAGATATAAAGTCACTAATGCGTGAAACCATTCACGAAGAACTAGAAAATCCAGCCGATGACAAATTTCCGAAGCGCAAAATCTGTTCGAAATGCCCACCTTGTAAGAAGAGAAAAACGTCCAAAAAATGCATGAAATGTGGCAACGCAATTTGTTTTGAATGCACCAATTGTGCCACTATAAAAGTGTAACTATATTTTTAATTGTTTTGTGTACTAATTGTAAGTTTTGTGGATGTTTTAACTCCAATTTGTTTAATAAACTTTAAACAAACTAACAAAAGGATGTTTTTAGTACAGTATGGCCCAAAATCATTTATTTAAGCAATACATATTATTTGGACTTTATTATATGCTCTGAATGTGCATCTCCTGGTTCAAGACGTACTTCATAACCAAGCTCCAAGTTGGTCGTCATGCTATCGAATAAGGGTTGTCTGAGGTCTACGAAGAAGGCTCGAATGGCATCCTTTAATTTATCAATGTTTTGTGGTGACCTTTTGAAGACGTACCTTTGGTCATGCTCCAAAACGTATGCGTCTGGAGAACTGAGGTCTGGAGAATGTGAAGGATAAGGGAAGTGAAATGATATTGTGTTAAAAAGATCCCTGAAGAAATTGACGAACTGTGGCAGCAGTATGACAAATTGTCCCGTCCTGCTGAAAAACTTAGTCCCGAAATGCCAAATTACGTGCACAACAGAATCGACGTAGGTCACGGATAAAGCGTGTTAAATTTGTATATACCGCTGTTGATTGAGTGTGACTTGTCTACCATTCTCATCGATAAAGTACTGATCAATGATTCCGTGTCCCGAAACTGTACAGCAGACACTCACTTTTGCACTATGTAAAGGAACTTATTGAACCGCATCGGGTTTAGCAAATTCCAGAAATCGATTTGTGCGTCAATTGGCAAATGAAAATGTGATTCGTCTGAAAACTATACTTTTTTCAAAAATTCAGGGATTTCACACTGTAAGGCGAGAATTCTGGCGCAATATTCCACTTTACTGCGATAATCCTGAGAATGTACCTGTTGGTGTACCTGAATCACACACGAAAATGCACCCAGCTCTTTCAGGATTATTTACAAAGAAGTTTTCTTTAAACCAAGTTGCAACGCTGTCTTACACTAGCTGAGTTTCAGGTTTTCTAAGATCCCCTCTAAAAAGCGTTCATTGTTATTGCTGATATGTTCAGGGATACCCCGAGTTTCCTTTTCGTTGGCACAATACAGTATTTCTAAACTTTTCAATAACCTTTAAAATTACAGCATTACTCGGAGAACATTTATTAAACTGTTATGTGAATTGATCACACACGTGCCGCAGACTTGCACCATTGAGTCGGCCGATACTGTATGAGCGAAAATAATGCTTTACTTGACAGGTCTATACTAGATAACGTGAATATGACACATTTAGTTTCAGTACTGTTTATTTCGGGCAATACTGTATTAAAAATATAAAAGGTTCCCCTGCAAATACAGAAAATTTTACAGGGTGTCCCGTAAATATTGCAACAAACGTCGGAAAGTGAAAATATACCTCTAAATATGAAAAAAGTTCTCATAAACGTACCCTTGAAAATGCATCGTTTATTAGATACACGTTGTTAAAGAAAAAAATTTTTTTTCGTTTTTTGCCGTAACTCCTAAAATATTAAAGATCAGATTTTAAGCTTTTTGGCTTACGCACATTTTTGAAAGTAACAACGAATTATGTTGAAATATGCACGAATTGCATGAAAATAAACAGTTTGAGACATATTTTTTTATGCTTTTTTTGATTATTTTCACTTTCCATGCTTGTGTCTCATTTTTGTGCTTATACGTGCATTTAAAACTGATTTCCGACTACGACAAAATAACGATAACTTAAAAGGTAAAAATAAAATGAATGAGTATCTATTGTAATTTAATATGGTTATAGCCGAAGTTGCACGTAGTTTAGTCGTTTCATTGCATATTAAAAACTACTTTTTTGTCCGCAATCAACCGCCATGTTGAGTTTGCTGTTACATCATATAACCCATAACCCGCGGAAGAGCAATATACGTCCAACGACACATCATTTTTTCAGATCCCTAGATGAACTGCAACAAGTAGTTCATGAGATAATATGACGGAATCAACCTGCATCCTGCTCTCCGTATCCGGGTAATATACTGGATCGCACCGATATAACCTTGATATTATAGTTCTATGCGCACGCGGTCTGCTCATTATCTAATCAAGGGGTAGTTGCAAACTTGCTGTTGTCATTTCATTACATCTTGTGCCGTATCGATACCTCGGTAGATTTTGCCAACAAAAATACACAATGCCTAAAACATCTCACTTTGAAGATTGGAGTCAAGGTCACCCAGAATTAAGAATTGAAAATAATAATATCTTTTGTCAAGCATGCGTAAAGACTGAGCTTCTGGTAGTTTTTCCTATTTATATGAGTTAAGTAACATTTTACTTGTAGATACAGTGCGTTAAAAAATACGGTATTCGCCAGCATTTAAAAACCAAGTTACACATACAGCGACTCGAGAAATTCAACAAAGAAACATTCAAACAACAGACAATTGGGACATCCATGGCTTCAACTTCTGGATACAATGAACAGAGAGAATTCAGTTCAGACCTATGCAGTGCTATGTTAAAAGCAAACATACCTCTGAATAAATTAACAAATCAGTCTTTTAAACAATTTCTGGAAAATATTGCAAAAGACATGTTCCAGATGAAAGTACTCTGCGTGAAAATTATATCACTCCTTTATATCAAGACGTAGTTCAACAAATTAGAAACATAATTGGAAATAATAATATATGGTTCACTGTGGGCGAACCACTGACAGTTGTGGAGGGTATGTGGCACATTTGATTGTTTTAGTTTTGTAAGTCAAACTATAAAATTGTTAGAAAAGCAGCAAGTTCTTTTAGTTGAATCGATCAAAATAATTGAGAGTTGCAGGAATGCTATAAATGATGTTCCAGGGTCCACTGGCGAAATAGTCAAAACAAAATTTGCACACATCTATTCGAAGAATTCCGGATATAAATTACTAGAAAAAATTGTTTCTATTTTGTGTGATAACAATGTTCCTAATGTTAACAAGGGCCCCGCAACTATAACCTCATTTAAATATGCACCCGTTACCAACGTCGATGTAGAAAGGAGCTTTTCCCAATATAAGAACATTCTCGGTGACAATAGACAAAATATTACCATGGAACTATTATTTGTTTTGCATTCACAATCTTTCTCCATGCTTTCCTATCTCCGTATACCTCCCTAGATTCCGCAAGATTCATACATAGTCTCTGACATGCCCTTTTGTTTTTAAAACTCCTTATCTTTCTTTCCTTTATCATAGATTCTACTACATTCAGCCAAGTTTTACGCGGCCTACCAGGGCCGGCCTTTCCCCTAACCTCACCCACATATATTTGTTTCGTTAATCTTACGTTGTTCATTCTCTCAATGTGACCAAACCAACGTAATGTACAACTTTTATATCTATCCATCATCGTCTTTTCCTCACCACACTCCGTCATTATGCATTCATTTTTTATCTTGTCCCTTTTCGTTTTACCACATGCGCTTCTCAGGTATCTCATATCCACGGCCTTCATTTTTCTTTCGTGCCTTTTTTGACATACCCATGTCTCACTTCCGTACAGTACTGACGGGACGAATACACCATTATAGATTGCTCGTTTCGCGGCTAGGCTCATGCTTTCATTTCTCATTATCGTCCACATACTTCCAATCAATTTCCTTCCAGCATTGACCCTTCGTCCAATTTCGCTCTCAATTGTACTATCTGCAGTAAACATTCTACCGAGATACACCATTTCGTCCACTTGCTCCACAGTTTCATTTTGCAGAGTAAATACTCTAGTCTCCTTTCCGCCTTCCCGATTGAACACCACAATCTTAGTTTTGTTCACGTTTACCTTTAGGTCCATGCTCTCACAGACTGTATCAAACTTCCTCAGAGCGGTTTGCAGCTCGTCCGCATTGTCACTTAATAAGACTGTGTCATCTGCATACACCAGAAGTCGTACATTTACATCACCAATCATTACACCATTTGTATCGTTTCCCTCAAAATCATTCTGCATTTTCTCTCCTTCCACAGCCATCACTTCCTCTTTACTTATTGTCACTGCCTCCTTCGCTTCTTTGTGTCTTAATCTGTACACCTCATACAATCGCTTCTTCTCAGTCTCATTTTTTGCAGCAATCATTGCCATGTACCCATCTTTTTTCTTACATACTGCCTTTTTTATAGACTCATTCACCAAGCACATTTTCTCTGTCTACCTACAATCGCTCTTCCACATATTCGCACGGCACAATTGACAACAGAGTTTTTCAAGCTTATCCACGGACTTTCAACGTCAGTGTCTTTTATTTGTTCGTTCCACACTGTTTCAGTCACATTCAACTCTTTACTCACAGCATCTGCGTATTTCATTCTCGCACCATTATCGACTAGTTTGTCAACCCTAATTTTGGACGTTTGCACTACGTTTGCTTTCCTTCTCCAGAGCCACTTTTGCCCTAAACACACTCTCGATACAACCAAAAAGTGGTCCGATCCACACTCCGCTCCGCACATTACTTTTGTGTCTTTCACTAGGTTTCTAAGCCGTTCATCATACTCTATCAAGTCTATCATACTTTTAGATTCATCTCTTTGCCATGTATACATACGCACATTTTTATGTTTAAACCACGTATTGGATACAAACAGGTTTCTCTCCACACAGATGTTCAGTAGGTGTTCACCATTCTCATTGAGTCTTTGGTCTCCGAACTTTCCTAGAACGCGTTCACTATGTTCTCTCTGTACACCCACCCATCCGTTCATATCCCCCACTATAATCACTATTTCGTTTGACTTACATACGTTCAACACGTTCTCTCTTTCATTCCAGAAGTTCTCACGCTCCTGGTTTCTTTCTCCATTCACCGGTGCATAGTATGCAAAAAGAAAAATTCTTCGAAACTCCACTTTCATTCTAACCCATATTACCCGGGGAGATACCAATTCGTACTGTTTAGCAGATCTTTTCGCTCTTTCACTTATGATCATCCCAACTCCGTTTGCGCCATGCACTTCCGTCTCAACTCCTGACCATAGTGCCAGGCTGCCATCCTCCATCTCCACAGCATCATTTCCTTTGCGCTTTGTCTGCGATACACACAGAATATCAAGGTGTCTTTCGTACATTACATTCGCAATTTCAAATTCTTTACCATACATACCTCTAACATTCCACGTACCGACTCGCCATTCATTCCTTGCACAGTCGTCAGCAACGGGGCCTGTCTGTTTCGACCTTGACCGCCCCTTGTAGCTAGGTCGATCCGAGGCAGTTGTATTGTTTTTGAGTAATACCATAGCGAGCAGACCGGTTACTGACCAAATCGTGCCCCGGACAATGTAGCATTTCCTACTAACGGTATCGTCCTACTACCGGACAGTTATTTGTCTACTGTGACATAATAGATAAATATAAATAATAGATCGTATACTTAATGTATGAATCTCAAAATGTACATATATGCATGTACATTTTTTTTCTTACCTACCCTTCAATCACACCACGCGTTTAACCATACTGCTCTATACGCGATTTCTGGTTCCGCGCCCCTCACCGGACTTGCTGGTATTTATTAGCGACCAAATGATTCAATTATTATTTATTTATTTATTTATTTTTTAATTTTTTTTTTTTTTAGCTTTTCGAGTTATAGTTATTTTAATGTCCTTTAATATTTATTTATCAAATCAGTTTTATTATTGTCGCGAGCAGTGACAACTTAAATAAATATTTTATTTTTTTTTACTTCTCTATGATTAATTGTTATTGCAACAATGTTTACCTGTTCGAGTCCAAAAATGTGTATTTTCTTTTACTGGTGCATAACGCATCATAAGACTTTTTGTTTTTGAGTTATATTGCTATGAATAAATACAACTAATGAAAACCTGATTTTCTTGTGAATTGTATGTTTTTATCTGCTTTATTTCTGCTTTTTTATCAATTCATTGCTTATTTAGTACGTTTTTCCGATGAATATTATGCTTTTTTCCACTAGAATTGTGCTCATTCATCCGGTCTCTAGAAGATATAGGGAATGATGTGTTGCGCAAGGTATGAGGTAGTTTTCAAATATGTCAGAGGCGTAGATATAGGGGTCATTTGAAGTACTTAACCCTGTAACTTCTACGTCACTGTCATAAAATAAATTTCAGTGGCAGTTTTTGAATATCTAAAGTCTTTTACACGAAACCTGTTTACCTTATGTAAAGCTCTAAAGTAAATAGTTGTCGGGAAAATTAGGACATTGGAAATTGGAGAAGATAAATATCTTGTTCCCGGCATTTATTAGTTGCAAATTAACAATCTAGTAGGTAAGTAGAAATCATAATATTTTAGAAGCGAATTTGAAAAATACTGTCATTATTTAAATAACAGTTTAATTTGAAACTTTTCAAATAAACATCAATAATTTAGAATATTTAGCCGATATGCATCTCATTTACCATGAAGCTAATTGCAATGGCCATGAAACTCTGCGTTTGTATACAGAACGGTTTCCTAATCGTCAACCTTCGTATCATTCTCCTTTTGAAAGAATTTATCGTCGATTAAGAGAATATGGTTCGTTGAAACACCCCGGTGGTGCTGGTCGTCCAAGAACAATTCGCACGGTAGCTCTTGAAGATGCAATTTTGAACCGAATTAATAATCAGCCCGATACCATCATTCATTCATTGGCTAATTTCGTGAAGTCTAGCAAATCAACTATCTGGAGAACTGTGAGTGAGGAATTACTTTACCCATATCACATACAGAAGGTTCAAGCAATGACTCCAGCAGATTATCCTCATCGTCTGGATTTTTTCAATTGGTATATTCAACAAAATCGAAATGAACCCTGATTTTCTTCGAAACATTTTGTTTACAGATGAGTCATGTTTTACCAAAGATGTTTATTTCAATAGTCGTAACATTTGGGATGGTATTATCGACAATACTATACTAGGGCCATATTTGTTGCCTCAAAGACTAAATGATGATTATTATTTGCATCTTCTAAGAACAATTTTACCTGAGTACTTAGACGATTTACCTTTAAACATTCGCCACAATAAGTGGTTTCAACATGACGGGGCACCTGCTCATTTTTATAGGAATGTTCGAGACCATTTGGACCAATTCTTTCCAAAGCGATGTATTGGTAGAAGAGGTTTTGTGGCTTGGCCTGCTCGGTCTCCAGATCTCAATCCTCTTGATTCCTTTTTATGGGGACATGTTAAATAATTGGTATATGAAATATCAGTTCTAAACCAAGAAGATCTTCTAGCAAGGGTGATAACAGCATTTGGAAAAATTAGAGATAATCCTGGTATGCTTCGAAGAGTGCACCGATCCATGATTCGTCGAGCCACTTTATGCATTGAGCAAAATAAAACGTATTTTGAGAATTTATTGTAATAATTTTTTTTAAATAAAAGTTATTCCTCATTTTATCTTAAGTTATTATTGTGCATCAAAAATAGATTAACTCTTTAGGTGCATCATCTTATAATATTCCAATTTTCTCGAAAACTACTTATGTTAGAGCTTTACACAAGGTAAACATTTTTCGTGTAAAAGACTTTAGATATTCAAAAACTGCCACTGAAATTCATTTTATGCCAGTGACGTAGAAGTTACAGGGTTAAATACTTCAAATGACCCCTGTATCTACGGCTCTGACATTTAAAAATTACCTCATATGATGCACAACACGTCGTTCCTTATGTGTAATAAGTCAACCGAATCTAATTTATGTACCTTTAATATTTTAGGAGTTACGGGCAAAAAACGAAAAAAAATTTTGTATCTAATAAACGACGCAACTTCAATGGTACGTTTATGGGAGCTTTTTTCATATTAGAGGTATACTTTTACCTCACGACGTTTGATTGCAATATTTACGGAACACCCTGTATAAAAATATTCTAACGCCTGGTCCCCGATTCTTCCTGTTATGTACTATCGACCGATGTTTCGGTTTAAGAGTAAATCGTAAATTTTTACTCTAACTTGAACAATTCACACAAAAAATGGTTTAATGAAATTAAACTTTTTGCCCACAAATTCAATAAAATTAATAACCTCAAAACACGCGAGAATCATAAATTATCATAAGTGAAAGCAATTAAAATGCCTACCAAAAAAGTGGATACACCAAGCACAATGCAATACCCTTTTAATGATAAAAGATGCAACTGTTTTTTTTTTATTTTAATCAAATAGAGGTCAATTCGTATAAACTTTGTAATAGTGCCGCAATCTTAGTTTACATTATGGAATTGTATAGCACAACTTATTATTATTTTTTATTCCTTAAAAAGATTTATTCCTTAAGTAAATTAGAAGAGGAATTAGAAGTGTTTAATAATTATCAAAAAGCTTTTAGTTCTTTATGTACTTCTAAAAAGTTTTCCCGTTACTTTTA
The DNA here is from genome assembly GCA_036346205.1 of Vesta saturnalis. Lineage (NCBI taxonomy): Eukaryota > Metazoa > Arthropoda > Insecta > Coleoptera > Lampyridae > Vesta > Vesta saturnalis. The sequence goes on from JARFJB010002538.1 coordinate 2,296,744, forward strand.
TATATTTAGTGTTAATCTCGATATTCACATCTACTTTAATTAACTTTTTATACAACTAATAAAACTGCGGAATGAGTCGATAAAATCTATAACTTTAAGTTGAAATAAAGAAAGTATTAAGTTTTAAGGCTAATGCTGTTGGTTTAATTTTGTTAATTGTTTTTCTTCTCCTGTTCTAAACGTAATACATTTAGAAAGAAAGTATTACAGGAAATAGTTTTCTTCTATTTATAAGTGGAAAAAAATTCAATATAGACATAAGTAAAACTAATCAAGATTCAAGAAACGCGCTGCTGATTTTGCTCAAGAGGACATGTGACGTCATGTGCGTGCTCTCAGGCCGTAATCTAGTAGTCTATGCGACCGTCATAAAGCCCGGAATTGGGAAACAGGAAAAAAAACCTTAATAAAATAAACATTGGAAAGCTCAGATTACTACTTACAACATTGGAACATCTTATCTATCTTGCTATCTAGTATTTGATAAATTGAATTTGGTTTTTTAAACATCTGTAAATCAAACTAGAAATGTAAATATTTAACTATACGAGTCTAATAAATCTGACTAAAAAATTATATTGTATGTAATTAACCATTAGAATACGTTTGAAGGATAAATAAATAAATTTTGAGTACAGGAGGTCTACCATAAACTAAGAAAATCTTATACAAGTTAGCAAATTCTCTTCTTTTACTAACCCCAATAAAAACTGTTTGTAGGCAAATAAAATAAAATAGATACTATATACAAAACATTCTACTTATACAGTAGCACAGGTAGTTTTCATTCTTTGTCTAACCAGTGCGTAACACCCTTTTTCTATTTCATGTAGATGTTTAATTTATTAACAACAAAAATGATGTAGGGGAAATGTGCCCAATATCGCACCCATTTCATTAATCATTATTTATGAGGTAAATTTCTAGTAAAAAATAATAGTATCGCGTATTCTATGAGCTTTATTAATTTTCTAACAGTATCAAAAACTTACAAAACCATAGAATATGTACATAAAGAGAAAATAAAAAAATCGCCATTTTTTATTTTTTAAAATAGTGTTCCTATATCGCATAGTGTGATATTAGGCTTTCGCTTTATTTATATTTAGTAAAAAATAAGAAATAAAAACTGATTACTAATTTCAAGTATTTATTTAAAAGGAGCTTAAAAATATGTCAGTTAAGTGGTTTTAATTTTTTACAATTTATCCTTCTAAACAAAACTCACAAACAAAGGTCTCATAATTATCAGAACCCGAGCATTCTTCATGTCACCATACACGACATTTAACGCATCTTATCCACGGTTCTCCTTTTTTATCGCCTAAATAAGATTGGTTGCAATAAGGACACTCACAATCATCATCACTATCTTCTTCATCTGTGGAGATAGTCAACGGGTCATCTATTTCTTCGTCACTTGATTCTGAAGACGCATCTGACACCTTCTTTCTCTTTCCTTTTGCTTTGTTAGGTGGTGCTTTTGACTTTGAATTTACATTTCTTTTAACGCTTTTACTTGCTTTTACTCCTTTTTTTCTTTCCTTTTGTGCAATATCTTGAGCCAACTGATCCTTGTATGGTGAATTTGTAATTACTGCAGCGGGACGGCTTGGTCGTCCCCTACATTTAACACTGTGAGTTTTTGGTTTTATAGAAGGAAGCGGGCTAGTGTGAACAGGCACTACTCTAAGCGAATTAGGGCTGCTTGGTGTTGACTGTTCTGAGACAATTTTTTGGCAAATATAGCTAGGTCCTGGTTGCTCAATAGCAGCGACAGTTAGCTGAATATTACTAGGTCCAGACTGCTGAATATCATTAACAGTAATTTATGGATTGCTACTAGGCACTGACTGTTGAAGGTATATGTCTGACTCAACTTCGAGAGCAACAAACTCATGATCTTGAAAAATATTGCGGTTTAGTGGAAATAATCCGGTTTTTCTGAAACCATTTTCTGCAGTAGCAACTGTTGCTGCCTTATTATAAGCTTCACCTAAAAGTTTTCCTATTTGGTAATGAGCAATATCTCTGTATAAATTTTGCTTCAACCACGATTCTATAGATTGTGCATAATAAGTCTTAAAAAGAGCCATAAATGCCCTATCGAGAGGCTGCATTTTGTGAGAATAATGGGGTGGTAAACTTACAATATGTACCCCATTATCTCGTGCCAACTCTAGCAACGGCAGATTTCGCATATGCGAGTAATGGCCATCTAATGTCAAAACCACTGGATCGTCTCTTGTTGGCTTAACATTTGCTAAAAATTGTTCCTTAAACCATTTTTGAAAACTCTCTGCCTCAATCCATCCAGATTTATGGGACACGCTTCTATTCTTCCATTTTGGGTCCCGTCCAATAACTCTGGTTTCATATTTTTCCTAGGGAATACCAAAAGGGGCGGGACATAATGGCCTGTTGCGATTATACATGTAACCATCGTTACTGAGGAACCTCTCTCTGCAGAGGAAATTGCTCCAACTTGACGTTTGCCACGTAGAGATATCACCTTACTAGTTTTGTGTTGTACAACGGTTAAACCAGTTTCGTCGCAATTGTACAATTTATTTGGAGAATTTTTAATAAAGAGTATAAAGAGGCTCGTACAAGTCAAAAAAGGTTTTTACGTTCTCTTTTGTAAATCCGGCAATTCTTTTTAAAGATGTGGCCTGTGGTTTTCTTAAACTAAGCCGTGGATGCTTTTTCATAAATGAATGCAACCACTTCCATCCTGCTGTTTCATCTTGTTTGCGAAATGGGTACTGAGGTCCATTTTTTTCTGCTAACTGGAATGCCATTCTTTTTATGTCTTTTGCCGTTAGTCCATAAAACCGAGATTCCATTTCCAAACAGTATGTTACCAATGATTTTTCTAATGCTATATCAAGTGTAGGTTTTCTACCAAGCTTTATGGATACCAACTGATTTTCATCATCTTCAGCACTGTTTACTTTATCCTTTAGCGTCGATTTGGGGACACTAAAATGATTCGATGCACGTAACAGGCTCATTTCTTTAGCTCTAACACTTAATATTGCTTGTTTCATACTTTCAGTCGACCACTGTTTCCTTTTTTTAGGCGGCATCTGTAATTAAAAGTTTCCCTGCACTTTAATCTACATCTAATTATAGGTATTCCTAATATCGCACAGTGCGATATTATGGCGTGAGTAAGTGGGCGATATTAGGCAAATTTCAGAAAAAAAGTATATTTTTATTATTGTTGAAACAAGGCGCTCAATTAAAAATCAAATTATAATTATAATTATACAACATTTAATAATGTTTCCGTAAGAGTTATATTATAAAAAAAACTTACCGTTACATACATATAATGGTGAAAATAACTTCAAAAAAACTTTTACCGCGTAAAATATTTCAATACTTCACGGACCAAAGATACTCGTGGTTATCACTATCGCTTCTTACTTTACACTAACATCTGAACCTGTCGATTGTGTTTAGACGCCTGCAGGCCGTTTGATGCAGTGGCGTAGAAAAATATTATGGTGTGCGATATTAGGACACTGTACGGTATTAGGCACAGTTCCCCTAATAATTCGATGTATTGTCCTCGCCAGGAGTGTTTACCGCTACGTTTTAATTTATGAATTTAGTTATCCAATTTGTTTATACTGTCTTCTTGTACTAAATAGTGAATTAAATAAGGATGGTGAACATTAGTAGTGCATTTAACGAAATCGACATACGGTATTGAATAAGCAAGTGAAGTAGAAAGAGTAAACCTATAAACGCGAAACCAATTTGTTTTATATGCATATGAATTTAATTCACCTTTGACTAATACTACATAACCTCCATTTGTTTGTTTATCCTTTGGCTGTTTCCTCATTTCCTACATTTCTTCTTTTAATCATCATTTATTATACACTTTAAATCAGTTCTTTTCAGAACTATCCCGTTTGTTATTCATTTCCGCCTTTCTTACTATTCATCTTAGTCTCTGCTATCCTAATGTCTGCACAGTGTAAAACCTTACATACAGAAGCACAGCAGTTATTGTTAAATTTACTGTAGTATTTCGAGAGGGAGAAAGAAAACGGGGGTCCCCTGATATCAGTAGGAATCTCATGTCCACGAAATTACAGCGTGTGGCAAGCGCTTTGGGTGTATCTGAGAAACAGTGAGAAATATCAAGCCTCGAGCTGCGTCTAACCCTATTTTAACAAGTCCGGGCAAAAAATGACCACGCAAGAAAACAAAATCTGACGATCTACCTGAAACATCCAAAATGGGCATAAGGAATACGTTATACAATATGTATGCACAAAGCGAGTAATATTACATCACAATCTGTTACACATATTTCACATACTAATTTATTTACAGAAAAGCATGTCACAGTTGCAAACTTAAATGCAGAAACAGTCACAGTCACATATTAATAAGTGAAAGAAGTGTTCATCGTGCAATCCAGTCACTAGGATTAAAATTCAAAAAAGACTCTAACCGTAGAGCTTCATTGCAAAAAATTTATATCGCAGAAATGTGAATAAAATTTCTTAAACAATACATTAAAGAGGTCAATTCACCTAATCGTCGGCAAGTAGTATTTATGGATGAAACGTGGATCTACTCCAAACGAAATCCAGAAAAATCATGGCAGGATAAAGATATTAAGGAGTGTCCGAAAACCTCAAGGCTACGATGGCAAGTGATTTATTGTTATTCAAGCCAGATCCGCCAGAGGATTTGTACAGGGTGCTGCTCTGTTACTTGCATTAAGATCGTTAAAAGAAGATTATCATCGTGAAATGAATGGGGACATGTTTAAAAATTGGCTTATTGAACATTTGCTAATTATAATTGATAATGCACCGTACCATTCAATATTAGTTGAAAAGCTACAACTTCATCATGGACAAAAGGCAATGCGGTTTCCTGGTTAACACAGAATCACATCAGTCACGATCTCACACTTCAAAACCTACCTATATGGTCTAAGTAAGTCACTTCAAATACAAAAAAGGTACGAAGTAGATGAAATAATAAGAAGCTAGAGACACGAAGTATTAAGATTACCACCATATTACTGTGAGTTTAATTCGATAGAATTAGTATGGGCACACGTAAAGGGGTATTATGACAAGCATATTGGACGAGAAGGCTATAAAGATGCTATGTGGAACGAAGCTTTACAGCAATGTGATGAAACCGTATGGGATAATTGTGTGCGACATACTGAAGAAACAATGGTATAAACGGGAAGAAATGTTGGGCATCACACTTGACGAACTGGTTATTATAATCCCAAACTATTCTGAAAGCTCGGATGTAGATAGTGACTCCGATTAGAAAGTTTTACACTTTAAAAAACATGTTTCTACAACGTACAATTAGTAATACTAGTGTGTTAGTTCATATTTAGTACAATTTCTATTAGCAATGTATTTCAATAACGTAATAATGTTACCATCTTATTGTTACTGCATTGGTACAACAATAAGAAATTATGATTATGAAACGTAGTAGCCTTGGGAAATGTAAAGAGTGCAGCTCGGTAGTTGTTCCATGCAAATTGTTTAACCTATAAATTTAATTCTATAATCAATTGTATGATTGATTATCAGCAACTTACAACACAACCATTTTCATGTTTTTATAATTCCGCTACAATTATTAAATGTGTACATTTTGTTGAAAATTGCATTGTTTGTGGGTTATAACCTACATAACCTTCAGGCTTTAAAAATAACGTACCAAGCTCCTGTTAGATTTCAAAAATATTATTTTTCGACCGTTATCATTACGATAATCAAAGTTGTCTAATTTTTACAAAATAAATCACAATAAATAATTGTATTTTGGAGTACTTCAGCTTTAAATGTTGCCATCTCGAGGTATATTTTTTAATCAGCATTTATTATAACGAAAATAATTTTCTATCATATTTTTCATATTACACCGTATGATTGTATATGATGACGTAGCGGTAAACTTTCCTGGCGAGAACAATAGATATTAGTCATAATGTACGATGCGGATATAGTTTTTGCAGAATCAAGAAGCTAAAGTAATTCTTAATAATAACACTAGTAAATGGTGTTCTAGTTAGAATTGCAACCATTCTAAAACTTGTCACTAAGAGTAAATTCTTCATTTTTTTTATAACTTACCACAATACGATACCGATATTTAAAATGGTATATTTTCAATAATTATGAATGTAATGACTGAAAGGCAGAGACAAAGCGTAAACAAAAGGATGATGTCAGTTTGGCGTTATGGTCAGGGGTTGAAACCATGTACAAAAGAAATTAGTGTGATTGTAACTGAAGGAGCGAAAAGGTGAATTAAACAGTCTCAATGTAATATAGATTAGAATCAAAGCGAATTTCGAAGAACATTCTTATTGCATTTCACGAAATGGAGAGAACAGCCAATAGTGTGAGAATTTCTGGAACAGTGTCGATAACGTATTGAATGTGTCTAAGCTTAGCGAAACAGTAATTTTATTGGAAGTTATAGATGGATGGCCGTATAGAGAGAACATTCTAGGAGAGTTTGGAGATTCAAGTAAATGGGAATTGTGAACGCCTGTTGAATATCTGTGTAGGAAGAACCTGATTGTTTATGATGAAAAGCTTACAAGCTTGGTTACGGACAGAAAAGTAATGCTTGGATCCGATTGAGGAACAGATCACTTTTTGGTTGTATCTACATTGTGCTTCGGAGAAAGGTGGGTATGGTGAAGTGGGCGTCTAGCTCGTGGGAAGGGCTCGTGGTCTAGCTATGCATCATGCAGGCTTACAAATACGCAGTTTCTCGATGGAACTCTCCGGAGACGAGCGGGTCCGAAGTAAGACATAACAAGAACGCTGCAAGGAATAAGCTTACACTTACCATACAATAAAACTAAGAGTTCAATATTGCATATCCAAAGGAGTTACTGCAATCGGTATTTATCTATAAATCTTTATGGGCTAGATACCGCTATATTGAATAACGGCCTACTAGATAAAACATAAAAACATAAAATGTGCAAAATTCCCTTTGAGTCTTAAAAATTACGTTAAGTCCAAATAAGCTCATTAACTTTAATTGTATTCGAAATGATGAATAATCATCATTCACAATTTTTTGAGAAGAACACAGTTTAATAATATTCTTACTTATTTTATTAGTTCCAAATAAATGCGTGTTTTACTCATATACGAAATTACAACAGTTGCTTTTTCTACCTTGAGAAAAAATACTACGCTCCACTTAAAGCGTGTAACTTGATCCTGTTTTAGTACTACCATTATTCATTTTTCCATGAGCTACATAGATTCGTATGAAATGTTTATTGTTATTAATATCTAGTAAGATCTGTTTAACTTAAAACATATCGATCATGTTCTAATCATTTGAATTTATCGATGTCTGAGGTAACGAGCAGAAATTAATTAATACGGATCGTAATTCTGATATAGATGACTGCTTTTGATTTTACAATGTAATTGTAATAGATTTTATTATAAACTATTGTATAATTAGATTAAAATGTTACTACACTTTTTATTTTAATTGCAAGTTATGACCTTCCAGCTATACACGAATTTAAAACGACATCGCTCGATTAAGACGACCTTCTACCTATACACGAATTTATAACGACACAGCCCGATTAAGACGGCCTTCTACCTATATACTCGAGTTTATAACAACACACGATCTACATTAGTTTATAACATTATTGCTTGGTAGAGCATTTTTTATTTACGGTCGTACTTATATAAATTATTAACGCTCCATGTTAATGAGGCTATCAACTATTGAAAAAGGTCAACCGTTAAAGTATGCGGTGAAGGTCGTTTAAAGCAATCCTTGTCACGTACAGGTGCTAAATGTTTATCTAGTGGACTCCTATAAACGCATCATGCAATTAAAAGAAGATAACGCCCTTGACATTAAAAAGATGATTAATACCTTTGATTTAATTATGAAGATCAGTCCAGACAAAATAGACTTTTTTTAATTATGTCCATATAAATCTGAAATATAACAATAAAAAGTGTATTTAAAGATTACTACCGAATACTGCTCTGTAATAAAAAATGATGAAAAAAATAGGTCTTAGATTTTAAGTGTATTTTTACATTTTAGTTAATTAAAATTATTTGTCCAATGAAGTTAAACGACTGATCTAGTTTAACAATGAGTGTTTTATATCGTAATGAATATGTTATAAAAACGTTTAGCTAAAATAAAAAACGTTATTAAAATTATTACATTTCTTTTAATGCCAATTTTGGCTTCGTATGTACAAGTTATATTATTACCTAACTTTACCTTCAGGTCATTCGGTATTAAAAGATAAACATCATACTTATTTTACCTTGAGAAAATTGTTAGCCTTGAGAAACCAAGTTGGCCTTGAAGTTAGTTAGTCATAAGTTTTATAAACTTTGAAGCAATGAAGGATATGGTGCTTAGTAATAGTAAAGACTCTCTTTTTGTATATAATGATAGAAAAATAGTTAGAGACAGATGCTACAATGTGTTAAGTAGACCTGAATCTAAACAATATAGAATAAGCTATACTAAGCGTCGAAGAATTGAGAACTTTCATACTCTTCCATTTGGATATATGGAATAAATAATAAAACAGATAAACAGAAAGAATTATTTTATTTATAAACCCCAACTCCTCGAGGGCGAGTTCCAGCTCCTGGCCTTGATTCGTTTTCGTATTTGCGTGTTTTCGTGTTTTTCGTTTTGTGTGTTTGCGTGTTTTCGTGTTTTTGTTTTGCGTGTCTGTGTGTTTGCATGTTTTGGGTTTTTTCGTTTGGTGTATTTGCATGTTTTCGTTTTTTCGTTTCGTGTGTTTGCAGATTTTCGTATTTGCGTGTTTTCGTTTTGTGTGCATGTGTGTTTTGGTGTTTGCGTATTTGTATGTTTGAGTGTTTTTGCGTTTGCGGGTTTGAGCTTGTGTCCGTGCTTGTGATTGTCTGAAGTGAGATAAGCGAGAGAAACGAGAGAAGTGCGAGAAACGAGGGGGCGAAAGAGAGACGAGAGAGGCCAGAGAGAGGCGCGAGAGAGAGAGAGCGAGTGAGAGAGAGAGGTGAGAGAGAGAGAGAGCGAGAGAGAGATAGAGAGAGATAGCAGAAAGAGAGAGACGAGAAGAGGGAAGCGATAGAAACGAGAGAGGGAGAGAGAGAGAAAGACGTGCACGTCAACTTCTATTACAGAAAAATATTCGCGCAATGCCCAAAGTTTACTCGCAGCGTACCAGTCTCGAGTAAATTTCTCACTGTAGATTTACGCATGGTTTCTGCAGCAAACTTCAATATTTGCCTTAGGGTAGCGTAAAAATTTCAAACAAGGCAATTTCTTTACAGCGGGTATCTTATTAGCTTTAATACAAAACAAAAGCCATTGGAAGTCAAACGTAGCTTGTTTTATTTGTTCTAGATATTTATCCATTCAGCCGCAAGGTGTTTGTCTATCATCCCAAAACAGTCCTCGCTGATAAAAGACCTTCTTGATGGAGGTATTTCTGATAAGACAGATAGACCTTGTGTATAAAATTTAGCTTAAATCTGAAATAAATAGCATGGGTGATAATTAAACCAAAATATATTTTAAATATTTTTCGAAATATCACTTGTACGTGAATTGTATATGGAATTTTTTGTTTTACGAAATCATACATTTTACTTTTTGTAAATAAGGTATTTAATTACCCCTTAAAAGAAATCAGCACGATGGAAATTAAAGAAAATGTAATAACTCAAATTTATATTGGTTACGCAGCTTTTACTAAAACCGAAAAAATACAGCGCTATATTCTAGCCGTCTGTTCAAAACAGTCCCTAATAAAATATTAAAACCTATTGGCCATCTTTGCTATACGCCTTTTGACAAATTATATCTCAATTAGTTAATACTTGTTTTTTGAATGTAATATATAAATGTAATATAAACGTGATCAATAAAAATATTTTCGAAATACCACCCAACGTGTTTTAATAACCTTGCAATTAGGACCACAATTTTAACAGTTGACCTTTTTCAATAGTTGATAGCCTCATTAATATGGAGCGTTAATAATTTATATAAGTACGACTGTAAATAAAAAATGCTCTGCCAAGCAATAGTGTTATAAACTAATGTAGATCGTGTGTTGTCGTTATCAACTCGAGTATATAGGTTGAAGGTCGTCTTAATCGGGCTGTGTCGTTATAAATTCGTGTATAGGTAGAAGGTCGTCTTAATCGAGCGATGTCGTTATAAATTCGTGTATAGCTGGAAGGTCATAACTAGCAATTAAAAGAAAAGTGTAATAACATTTTAATCTAATTATACAATAGTTTATAATAAAACCTATTACAATTACATTGTAAAATCAAAAGCAGTCATCTATATCAGAATTACGATCCGTATTAATTAATTTCTGCTCGTTACCTCAGACATCGATAAATTCAAATGATTAGAACATGATCGATATGTTTTAAGTTAAACAGATCTTTTTAGATATTAATAACAATAAACATTCCATACGAATCTATGTAGCTCATGGAAAACATGAATAATGGTAGTACTAAAACAGGATCAAGATACACGCTTTAAGTAGAGCGTAGAAAACGCAGCTGTTGTAATTTCGTATATGACGCTGTGTAGAAACATTTTTCTTAACATAATAAATACACGTCAGCTTAAACCTACGTGTACATTTTTTATAGTATCTCCTAGGGTCAAAGGTCAAATCATTGAAAAGAGCTGAGCAAACAAGAAAAATGATCTACAAGGTAAAAATAACCCTAGCCCTAAATACAGCCCCATGCCCCAGTTCAATACCTAACCCTAAGTACAACCCTCACGTTAGCTACTACAAAAAAAAGGCTAGCTGCCAAAAGGTCTTTAATACCACCAATAATAATTAAGGTTGAAAAATAACCCAAAGAAATCATTACAAAAATAAGGGTAAAAAATACGGTCTCTCACGTAAGCGTATAAAAAAACAAAAAGACTTTAATTAGGGATAAAAAATTCCATCGAGGGTTGAAAACACGGTCGCCCACGTGGGCATAAAAAAAATGGCCGCGCAAGTGCCCCACGCCCCCGGGGCTTTTGTGACGTCACAATCCAAGATGGCGGCGCAAGTTCCCTGGTACTAATATCAACATTCCCACTTCATTGGGAGTCTGCACCTATTTAATGAATTTAGCAAGACCTTAAATCCATTCATAGACAATTTACCTACATTTAAAAATAAATGCTTACAGTGCTTACTTTACTAAATAATAATAGTAATAATAAAATGTACTGACTTTTATTTTAAGAATATTATTGGTATGGTTGGATTATTTTCAGAAAATTATAATGTTAATACTAAATTAAAATCATATTTACGTTAATAAGGTTTGTTTTGGACTACATATACTCTTGCAACCTTTGTATAATTTTACTTCAATAAATAAATAAATAAATAAGTAAATACGCTCTCGATGTCGTTGACCTTATTGAAAAAATGGTAATTAGGCTTATAAATTTCTTGCTTTTGCGATACAATCCCTTGAGAATAGAAGAATCGTCTCATTTATTTTTTTTTTTGTTTTATCGGTATTACAATAGCTATTGTTTTGCTGAATTACATTAATTGGCACTATCTCGTGCCACCTTTGCTAGGAATACTCGGTTCGCTCATTCCATCAATAATATGCAGTACAAATCTCCACGTGTAACAAACGGACGCAATCCACATTTTCCTACACGGCTTCTAAACTCTGGAATGATCTCCCTCGTTCCTGCTTTCCTCTCACTTATATGAGAAAGTTTAAGGTAGCTGTTCATAGTCATTTCTTGGCAATTCAATTTGCCTCTAATCATCCTCTCAAGCGTCGCATGGTGCTTTAGCACGGTAAACCAAACATAGCCTGTTCAGGTCCACAATTACTAAAAAAAAGAGAGAGCTTTTAATGGTCATCAAGCACTCAAAGGTTCATTGGCGACGTCCATCTTGAAGAAACTTGCATGTGTTTTAAAAAAAATTATTTTTGAATGACAACAGGGTGTACATGAAAGTTGGTAATTATTTTTAGTTTTAAAAATAATAGCAATTTACTACGTGTCTTACCTACCACGTAACATAAAAAAAGGAAAGGAGGAATAATGGGGAATGAACGCAGCGCAGCTAAGAACTCAGTCTAACGATAGATTAATCGTAGAACACTTTGTTGGCGTGGGCAGTTTTGAAGCGTAGATAACTGTTATATCTATTTATGTTAGTGAGAAAAGGTTATTATGTCAAAAGTCACAAGTGTAGTAAACAAGAATTGAGTGCCGCAAGCCTTAAAATAAAATCCTTATGGTTTGGTTAGAGAGACGCTGTAAAACTTGAACCAGGAAGAATATAAATAAATAATAAGTAAACACCAGTTCCCTTGATAACCCGAATTTATTCAAAATCTCACATAGGACTAAACACATTCTATATCACCGGATGGAGTGTAATGTACCACATATAAATATTCCTAATAGTAATTTACATTAAATTTTCCCCCAAAAAGATTAGACACGGTCCGTACAAACGTACAACAGGTAATGTTCACACTTAATTATCACAAGTAAATATTCGTAATTATAATTTATAGTAAATGTTTCCCAAAAGACTAGACAACTTGTATATAAATAAACATGAGGGTTTCCCCTAATTTTCACGGACGAAGGCAAGCCGTTGGAGGTAGTTATTTACTTTAGCAAAATGACAGAAGCACTAAATTACACCTATCGGGTTCATTGAAAAATCTTTCAAAGCGTTACACTAAGAGGAAAATGTATAATGTTAATTTATAGACGATAATAATTAACACATGTGATAACGGCATTATCTGACGTTACTGGACGAGCAGTTATACTTTAGACCCTGATGTTAAGTCACCTTTGTCCTGGGTATCGCCGCCGTCACCATTAGCGAACGTACAGCCAAATCCGATCATCGTAGTAACTATTTACATAAAACGGTCAGGGATAAGAAATATATATATATATATATATATATATATATATATATATATATATATATATATATACTTATAACTCTAGGCACACGAAAAACCAATAGAATAGTAACAAGGAAAGCGAGGATAAACCAGAACACAAAGAAGTAATCGTAGTAGCTGAAATAAGGTAACGTAAGTAATGCTAAATGATACTCTGGCCAATTTCTACCTCTTGAGGTTTTAGGCGAGCTTTACATGGTGTATTAACGAATTCTGTTAGATATCAGTCTAGAAATTATTGAAATTGAACTGTTATGCTTCTTAAAGGGAAATTTAAAATAAAACAGTACTCTACTTAAGGCGAACAAAGGTAATTGTAATATTATTGTACAACAAATTAAATATATCAATTGCGTAGAACAGTATATTAGGGAGAATGCTTACACTAAACTTAAAGTTAACGTATCACAAAACTTTCAAAAGTTAGGAGTGTCATAATAGTATATTGTAAAACAAGTTTCATATAACCAGTCTTGAAGCACGAATTCAGGTTTAAAATATCTGGTGTGGAACACCACACAAGCTTCCAACCTAGAAAATCGAAATTAAAAGAAATGAAATAAATTTAATAACATTTTTTTAGGATAATTATGTAACCCCTTTTGTAATAAGTTAATAACGAAAATACGCAACATTGTAAAAAGAGAAACAATAATATCAAACAGACGTTTATGTCTGACAGAAGTAAAAGAAATGAAATAATTTGAATTATAATTTTCTTAAAGTAACTATGCAACCTCTCTTTTGTAACGAAAACAGGCAACATTGCAAAAACAAAAAGAATCCTTCAGAATAACGTTTAAAACTTCATCTCATATAAATATTAAAATATACATGTTAACTTAAAAAAATTCCAAATCCGCCCGCTTCTGTAAGATATCAATGATGCAATATAACCATTTTCATACATATTTAATTAACTTTTGACTAACCTTGCGTTATATTAAAAAACTTTATAAAAAAAAGTTATGTAAAATTTAATTTTCTTTAAAAAATACGTCCACACTTTTTCTTATAAAATTGATCGTTATTTAGATAATGAAAAAAATTAATTTAAATTCTACTTTGGGAATTTTTTGCCGCTAAATTACGCGTCGTATCAAAAAAACTGCTTAGAACATAATCGATATCTAAATGAAATCAAGCTTGAATACAAAATTTTAAGTGCGTAGGTATTTTTGTTCTAGAGTTGTCGTGGATACTAACATACATCCACTCAGACATGCACACACATCCAGACATGAAGGCCAATCTTGTCGAAACATCGTCAAAAGTTGTAAAATGTACTAATAAGTCGATTTAACGATAGTGAAAAAAAGTCGATTGCATAACCTACATATCGTCAGTCTACTGCCAAAACCACGAATGTGCAAAATGATAGTTTTGAGAAAAATAGAGTTGAAGTATTTGCTGTGTTGCTAAAAATAGTCATTTAAGTTTATTAAAGCGGTTTTTTCAGTATTATACACAGGAGTGATACAATTTGACATGTCACTCTAATATTTTGGAATTTGTCACTTTATAGCTAAAAAATAGCACATTCGCTATTTTGGTCTTGAATATTCTTAACAAAAAACACATTTATAAAAATGCACTATGGTAATAATTATATTTTAATATTTATTTGTTTAGAAACTCCATAAAAGAAAAATTAAAAACAAAAGGTAAACGTCAATGAAAAATAACTAATATTATCAAACATTTCTTCCTCAATATCAGGTTCCGGAATACTATCGCGGATAGCCTTGCTTGTTGTTAAACTTCCATAAAATTTGTGGTAGGCCTTTGTTATAGTAAGGTCCTCACACATTTGCTTCAGATTTTTCCATTTCAACTCGGAAATAGCCAATTCTGAATTGTATGCCTTTTTTAACTCGATAGTTTTAGGACGCCCTTTAATTAGTTTGCTACACTGTATTTCAGTGAACTCTAATGCAGTAAAAGTTAACTTATACAATATTTTCGAAGGTTGTTCCTTAGTGTAGTGAAACCAACAAACTTTCCGCCATGGGATTCCTGTAATACGGAAAGCATCAACGGCACAGGTTTTAAAGTTAAAGAAGTGGTCAAAAAGCATGTTTTTAATGACAAAAGGCTTTGGTTTTATGCGAGAATCTTGCGCCTAACCTTCTGGAGTATACACCGGCACATACTTGGCTTTTTTCTCTATCTTAGAGTGTATTGAATCACACTCCATTTCTGTATGTCCAGTTTCAAAGAACTCATGATCAATTGTTTCAAGAGACGGATGAGAATTAATCAATTGCAGGCACATTGCTACAAAATTAGAATTTTTTTGCTGACCACCACACCCATCAGACATCATTCGAATTGCTGTAACATCTTGACGAGATAAAACGTAATTGTAAATACAAGATCCAATTTCGTTAGAGCCTCTCTTTCCCTGAGTTTCATCCCAGAGATAGCACACTACATCCTGGTTCCCCAAATTATAAACCGTAACCTGCTTGGCCTTTAGGAGTTGTAAGTACTGCTTGAAGATCAAAATTAAATGCTAATGTTTTTGAGTTTTCTTTGGCAACATTCTTGTCTTCGTCACGAGCTTTTCTGGCTAAAGTTTTTCTTTCTAAATGGTCTGTATAACTTTCTTCCTGGATACTCCGTACATCATCCGACATGCCTTTTTGCGCCAAACATTTTTTACACTGGTCTTCCTTTGGTGTGAAAAATCCCAAATTGTATTCATTAAACACGTGTCGGTATTTTTCTAAGGACACAGGCTTGACGTTTTTACCAATGCACATTTCTTTATACAGCCTGTGCATAATAGAAATGTTTAAACAAGGATCTAAGTACTTCTTGTTAGTAGAGCTCCTGCAGTAATGAGATTCTAAAGCCGGAAATGAGTTAATGTGATCACGTATTAGTTGTTCATTGTGATGATCTAATTTATTAGCAGGGGTATGTTTACCTCGTTTGTCTTTTTCCAACATTCTTGTGGGAGAGCGTTTTTTTACTGCAGTTCTCATGAAAGCATCTGTCACATTTAAAGTAGCCATAAAAAATTCGCGATAGACGTTCATTTTCTGACTATTTACTGTAAGAGAGTAATTACAAGTATAAGTTTTTCTGGAATTCTGAATGTTTCTTGTGGTCCGTTTCTTTAATTTTTGATCTATGTGATTTCTCACAAACTATCTCTGATCATCAACTGAGCTTAAACTGCGGAATTCTGTATAAATTTGTAGTCGGTCGTTTTCAGAAACTAGTCTAATGCATTTATGTTTCGGTTTTCTAACACACGGAGGCGGCAATAGAGGACGAGACGGCTTTTCAATATTTTTAAAACCTATATACGCTTCACTCTTTAATCTTTTCTGCTTCCTAAAATTTTTTTTCCATGCACCCTCATTCCTGGTCCTTTTTTTAGGAAATTCTACAATTTACAAAAACTAAAATTTTTTAATAATCGCTTAGAGTTTTAATTTTTACCTGCAGCTTGAACTGTTTGTAAATTGTTCTGTGAATTCTCAACGTGGCCGGTATCATCACTGGACGTATCAGATTCACTTTCAGGTTCATAATTATCGGACGAAGAAGCTGAATAATCGAAATCGCTAAGTGTGCTTAAAACAGTATCATTTGGCTCTAAAATAGTTATCAATGAATAACTTTTATCTTTGATGCCATAAAATTAATAATATAACAACTAAAAATATAATGTTACTTTAATTATCTAATACCTGACTCAGTCGTTTTGAAAACAGCTGAGCCGTGTCTGAGATCTGCATTTCCCCCAGTATACGAATCGACTAAAAGTAAAATTTCAAATCAACACAAGTGTATTTCAACGTAAAGCAAGAAATATAGATATTATCTGATTCTGATAAGGTACAAACAACACAGTTGTACCGTGTCTAATAAAACTGTCTCAATGGAAAAACCATTCCGCTTTTTCAGGTAATATATTTCTAACCTAACAAATTTATAACACAATTCTTCCTTTTCCTCTCACTGTTTTGCATAATTGCAATATTCGCTTAGTTCTACAAGACATACTTGTTGTTCACTACAGCTTACAATACACTGTTGTTCAATCACTTTCGTTACACAACTCGTCACGAATGCTGGTTAACTGCAAACTGCACAACGCTAAAAACACGTGAGTGGTACATTCGCGAATTAGGCTTTGGAAAATTGCTCTAAACTTCTTTTCGTATTACAACGAATGTTAACTAAGTGAAAAAGTTACGATGCCAAAAGCACGAAAGTGGTACATACGCGAATTTAGCTTTGGAACAGTGTACAAAAGGTCACATTCGCTAAATGAGAATCGAGCCATCTAACCTTTACAATTTGACACACACTTTCGCTGTTTTGGCATTGAATGCATATGACTCTGTTGCATCAAGTGGTGCACATACGTCAAAATCGATAAAATTGCACATTCGTGGTTTTGGCAGGGTACCGACGATATGTATGTGTAGGTTGGAAGGTAAAAAATAAAGGGAATTATAATTTTTACCTTCCAACCTACATATATACATATGCAGGCATAAAAGGTTCCGCAATCGACTTTTTTCACTATCGCTAAATTGACTTATACCTCATTTTACAACTTTTGGCCAAGCTTCGCCAAGATCGGCCATCATGTCTGGATGATTTTGTGTCTGTGTATATGTATGTTCGTGTGGATGTATGTTAGTATCCACGATAACTCCAGAACGGAAATACCTACGCACTTACAATTTTTAATACCTATCAGCTTGGTTTGTGGTTTGCTTGGGAGGCAATCTAACGGCTTTAGTGATCATTGGCTTAACGGCTGTTGGAATGGCTGAAGAAACGTGTTTGTCTAACTTCTTTGTCAAGTCATCTTCACCATTAGCCTTTCTAGTGTAGTCAGTATCTCTGCAAAAACAACTCAATGTTCGAGTGATTTGTTTAGAGAATGCGTATTCTGGTATCGTTACGTTGATGATGTCATTTGTCTGCTTAAAGGGAGTCTAAACGAGTTCTACACGTTCTTAGATGAAATCTATAACTGTCATCGCAGCAAAGTTCACATTTGAGAAGACTATCCTCCTCGTGGTACATCACCTTGTCGAAGGTATCCTTGCCGGGTGAGGAGTCTTGTGTACCCCAGTGAACCCGAGAGCTATACCCTTGTCGGTCAGGTGGACGTTGAGGGGTCAGTCTAAGCATGTACCCTGGTCCTCCACGTTGGTAGTTGGAGCGATGGACCAGCACTTAATCATCCGCAAAATACCAAAAAATGCTAAAAATCTCAACTTTCAGCCTTGGAATATGGACGGACCAAATCAACGACGACTTAAACAACGAAAAAGGACATTATATATGGCAACGTGGAAGGTGCAATGCCTCTGCACAAAAAGGATAGAAGTTTTTAAATAAATTGGAAATCTAAATGTAGACCTCTGCGTATTCACTGAAACAAAGAAAAAGGCAGAGGAAGCTAAAAATAGGAGACTATATACATTTTTACGCTAGTGTAAATAAAAACAAACGAACAAAGTGAAACGTTTCTGTGGCTTTAAAGAAAAAAATGGAAGAACAACATTAAGAGCTGGAAGGAAGTAAACGATAGAATAATACTGATAGAACTTAATATTAGGGAACATCCTATGGCGATAATAGGAAAGTATGCTACAACAGATGACGCAGACTCACTGATCAAAGATGATTTTTATGCAGAGGTGGCCAACGTTCTACCAGGTATTGGTGCTGGGAAATAAGTTTTTGTACTGGGTGATCTGAACAGAAGAACAGGGAAATTAGATGATAGTAACATAGTTGGAAAATATGGCGAAAATACTGTAAATGACAGCTATCTGAAGGTTTAACTGACTGGTGTGAAAACTTTTCCCTGAGAATAATGAATGGCTTCTTCTCCCACAAGATGATCCATAACCTCACGCTGCGCTAAGTAACAAAAAACTACAGTGTATAATCGATTACATTATTCAATGACAATGACAGATGTAAGACTATACAGGGGAGCCGAATGCGATTCTGACCATTTCCTGGTTAAATCATCAGTGGAAATTACATACAGGAAACAGTTACAAACGACGAGAGAAAATGAAAATAGAACCAATACTGGAAAAGTACTGTACGATTTAGACTGCCTAAGGCAAGACTCGGTAAGTTTCCTATATAAAATGGGACTGGCACAAAAACTGCATAGTGTCCGTAGGGAAGGAACAGAGGAACTGAAGGAACAGAGGAACTCTACACAGACATCAAAAAGTGTACACTTGAAGCTGCAAAAGAAGTCATATAAACTAAAGACAAAGCCAACCAGATTGGTGGACGGACATCGAAGACTTTATCAAATTTAAGAAACGACTGTACGAAAAATCGCTGATTACTAAGGATCGAGAAAAGATAAAACTCTACGCCAGGACAAATAGAGAAGTTAAAAGAGAAGTAACAAACCGAAAAAAAGAAAAGTGTCACGAAGTGGGTCGATGTATGGGAGGAACTCAGGTAAAAACGGAGTACAATTAAGAACATTAGAGAAGACGATAACCATAAGACAAATCTACAACTTATTAGCACACAATAATGGTATCAGCACTACGAAAGTCTGTTTAAAGAAGACCGACAGGAGTAGAATTTTAAGGAACCAACAGATGAAAATGGAGACTTGAATGTGGCCCAAATTACTGTAGAAAAAAAAGGAAAAGTCGCGCTATGAGATAAAAAGTGGCAAATCTGGAGGACCACGAGAAATCCCAATAGATCTTGTAAAGTACGGACCGGTTATTCTCAAAGAAGAATTGGCATAGTTTATGAATTTATTGACGATAAAAGGACAAGCTGTACCAAATAAATGGAACGATGCGCAGATTTTTTCAATTTTTAAGAAAGGCTCAAAGAAAATGTGTAATAGCTATTGGTATTGGTGTCACAAGTTCGGTTGGGAGGTTGTATGGTGGGATTATTAAAAGCGGATGGATGCATATCTAGGAGATGCTGAAGAACAGAGCGGCTTTAGAGCGGGTAGATCTTGCTTAGATAATATCTTTACGTTAAAGCAGCTCATAGAGAAGATAATCGCAAGAAATTTGGTGACCCACTTGTTATTTGTAGATTTGGAAAAAGCCTATGACAGTGTACCTCTGTCCAAACTTTTCGAAATATTGAAACACAATTCCTTAAACCCAGTATACGTTAGATGGATTTTCAATCTTTATAAAAACGCGATATGGTGTGTAATAGATGGCAGAAAGACGCCAGAACAAATTGAAACACAGTAACGCTTAATACAAGGATACTCCCTATCTCCCACGCTCTTTAAATTATGACATGGAAGCCTTCAGAAGATGATGTAAAGTGCATTGTAACATGGCTATTCAAATAAATAATGATTACCTCTTTCACTTACTCTTTGCGGATGATCAGTTGATTATTGCAAATGATGCGAGAGACGCTTCACACATGTTCAGAAAATTGCTAGAGGAGTATAAGAAATGGAAGCTAAAAAATAATCTCAAGAAAACAGAGTATATCAGGATCGGAGAGGAGTTAGAGGATATCCATACGGATGAAGGAACGGTTAATCTGTGTAATAAATCTAAACATCTTCGCTCATACATTAGACAGGACGGGAAGTGTGACAGGGATATTTGATACAGAGTTACTCAAGGAAAAGCAGTCATTCAAAACTAAACCCTCCTTTATGGTCATCTAGGATAAACTGGACGGCAAAACATAAACTATGTAAAGCTATCGTTGAGCCCATAACCACCTATGCTTCTGAATCCTGGACCATTACTAAAGGAAATAAAAAGAAACTTGAAGCGGTAGAAATGGATTTCTTGAGAAGATCATGTAGGGTGTCGAGACTAGAACACATTCCAAATGATACCATTACGCAAAGAACAAACACCACTACACCTATAACGGAAATAATTGCTCAGAGATAATTACAGTGGTATGGTAACGTTAGAAGAATGAATGGCGAAAGGCGACCCATTAGATCATACAATCATTTTCCTACAAACAGAAAGAAAAGAGGAAGACCCAGACATACATGGAAGCAGGAAGTTCAAAATTCAATGGATGAGAGAGGCATTGCGGATCATGATTGGCAAGATAGATATTCCTGCAGATTGAGATGCAGGATACGTCGACGGATGTACCCCTGCAATAATAAAAAATTCAGAGTTGTAGTGGTTTGGATCCCATAAAGGAAGAAGAAAGCTCTTTTTGTGGAAGCATTCCCTACTTAAGGAATATTTCTGAACGTATACAAAAGGAATTTAAGGAACAAGGGGTTAATATTGATTTTCAAGGTCCTTCAAAATTAATTAATCAATTTTCTTATAACAAGGACAAAATTAAAAGTCATTTAAAGTCAGGTATGTACCGATTGAAGTGTATTAGAAGTGTAATAGGGTATACGTTGGAATGACTAGTCGTACTTTTAAAGAAAGACATGCGGAACATCTGAGAGATATATAAAACGAACAACATACTTAATTGTAACTCTAATTTTGCGTTACATTTCTTAATAATTGTTTAAAATCCTACACATTAATGACAAATGTAAGAATTTAATAAACTTATAACAATTAGAGGTTTTATAGTTGTCAATAATCCTAATCATGAATGTTTCAATGAAGTTATATTGGAATGTCCACCTATAGTTAAGATGCCTTAGTAGATAACTCTCTTAATAATATATTTCTAGAACATAATTTTTGTGTCCGCGGTTTAGTCCATGTGTAATTTTAATGGAAGATTTAACTTAGAATAATTTAATAACTGTTAAGAAGACATTATAAGTATTCGGGTTGTTTGTTCCATGATTAATTTGTTTATTTTTAAATATTTGTTCATTTTTATTAACCTGATTAAGGACCTTGCTACGTAGATTTAAGTGTTATAGTAGTATAGAGTTATACAAGTAAAACAATTGCAACTTTCTTGTAGGTTTTGAGAATGACTTTATTTTTTAAAAAGTCGAAACATCTCAGCGTAGTTTATAATAATTAATAATTCATTTTTAACTGAATAAACTTTATGGAGTGGACTAAGTATTATTGTTAATTCAATATAAAATTGGTAGTGTTTCTTAACACTGGAATATCGTTTTAATAAAGTTTGGGGGTCTGTGGTTAAGCAAGTGAACAAAAAGGAAAATATTAGTTCTTAATCAAATAAGAGTAGGATTATAGAACCAATTAATATTATGGTGTATTAAATCTAAATCACAAACACAAACACAAGTGTTGCCCATTTACGTTAACGCTTGTAAATGTATATTACATAAAGAAGAAGTATTTTTATCATGGAGAATCAATACCCATTTAGATACATTAAAACCAAATTTTATTTCCCCAACTTTTATATCAGTGAAATGTTGTTTAAGTGACTAACCCTAATTTACCCAGCTATTGACATGATAATCAATATTTCGTGCGTCAATGCTACTTACATACTAAAGTGAGCTACTCACCCATCAATAGCATATTATCTTTTAGTAAGGGTTGTCAAATAGTTTGTTGTTCGTAAACTTGTAATCACACATCATTTCGCTTACGTCATAGTTCATGATTATAAAGTTGTGGACTTTTTTTTAGTAAGTACATCTATCATTACATCATTTCATTATTCACAGAATATAATGTATAAAAAGAAGTAGAGACTTTCACAGTTAAAATCTCAAACAACTTCCTGCTTGATACACTCCAAGAGCTCCAAGATGTAAAGACATAAATTCGAGCATCCATGTACGGTACTCTATAGTGCTGTAGGGAAAAAAATTAAGTTGCCTTATGTTTATAATAAAACATTTCATAACCCAGAGTTTCGATGTAGGGAACCATGCCTCTTTACATAAGGTAACCTAATTAACTATTGTGTAATTAAAGATTTTATTATAAGCGATTATATTTATCAAAAGATCAATTTCATTATCTATTCCGTAGATGGAAAAAGTGTTGCAAGTCCTATGTTAAAATATTAATTAACCTGTACTGCTTACTTACTTATTAACAAGAGTCTCCATCGAAAATACACTGATCAATTAAGAATGTCGTATTTTAGTCATTAGTCTAAACGTTATTAATAATTGGAATGGAACAGCAACTAAGAAAAGCATGAATATTTCCAATAAGCCTTCTGCTATAATAAAGATTATGTGAAATCTAACAATTTAGTATTTCCATAGAGCATTTAATAAAGATAATGTCCATTAAACAAGGTGTCTCTCGCCAATAACTTTAAAAAAAATAGACCATTCAACCTACAAAATTGAAAGTAGAAGAAAGGAAATAATTTTAGGATAATTATGCAACAGCTTTTATTTATTACGAGAACTGGCAACATTGTAAAAACGAAAACAATAATCTGTCAAACAGACGTTTGACATCCTGAAACAATACACAACGTCCAGCCTACAAAGTGGAAATTTAAAGAAATGAAAGAATATATTTTTTTTGTATAATTATAGACTGGTATATAATGATACTGTTTTATAAACTATATCCGCCGTTTGGAATGTACGTAAGCACACACGCACACAGGCGTCCACACGCGCATTCTCACACACACACACGCAAACATATACGCACACAGATTCTACGACATTAGTTTCCGTTATCAAAAAGATCATCTTTGACGTGGATTGATGAAAATCGAATACATTGCTGTGCGTAACGTGGAGCTTTTAAAGGCCTATGTTAATAATATGAATTAAAATCGTCTTTCTAAAATCGATTATTTTAATGAAACATGGGTATTTGAAAATTGCACAGCCGGTTGGTTATGGCAAGATAACAATGGAAGAGTGTAAAGAAAACGACAGTGTGTACCAAGGTCTTAAAATAAATTCCGTTGTAATATGTAACGCCGTTGCGGGGAACTACAGAGATTTGTACGTATTTACTCCTGAAAGCGCATTAGTTTTCTTATCTAAAAAAAATCCTGGTTCTCATAGTGACATTAATAAAGACAATCTTTTAAAATGGGTTGAACATTAATTTCTTAAAAATTTGATAAAAAAAAACAATTATTGTTGTGGACACCGCCAGCGATTAACTACTGTAGAATATAAAGCTTCCAAGTTTCTCAATAAAGAAATAATAGAACGGCTTCAAAATAACAATGTATCTTTTGAAGACCACTGTCTCTAAAACTAATCAATCAGTAAGTAAATACAGCTCACGTGATTATGCCTGGTGAAAGAACGGTTACCGGTGTCTCCTCGGTTGAGCCATTCTCACGCAAAAGCAATACAATTTAAATTGAAATTGCCAATTAGTTTAAAATGTTAACGAAGACAACATTTTATTCCGTTATTTATATATACATTAACATAACATAACTATGAAATAAATTACTATGTAATAAACGTATAAAAAAATAACTTACAAAAATAAATATCGTACTAATTTATCAAATTTTGTAAATAATTTACCCGTAATGTTCGTATATCATACTTTTCTACAAGAATCTTCCTGTTGTCTTACGTCAATTTCGGGTCGACAGCTTTGTAGACAATATTCCGTATGTAGTTGATTTGGATTGGGTTAGTTGTTGCGGAAATGAGGTCATTCATGCATAGCAGGAAAGGTGTGGGAGCCGTCACTGATCCTTGGGGCACTCCCGAGTTAATAGTAGCTTCTTTCGAAAAGAAGCCATCGACGACAACGCATATACGTCTTTTGTCAAGAAAACTGGATATCCAATTGATGAGCGTATCGGATAAGCCAAACGAAGTGTTTATAAATCTATGACTCTTTTTGCGAGAGGTATTTCCGATACGACAACCTTTGTATGTAAAATAATATAGTGGTCTGATTCCGAATTTGGTTATATTTGCTATTGTATAGGTATTTTTACTGGTTTAACTGTAAAACGTATTTTTAGCACTGTATGCAAAACCTGGCAATAGTGGTACAAGCTAATTTGATGCTCGTATATAAACAGTAATTCCGAATGCTATCTCATGTATTTTTGAATTGTGGTTGGTTATAACAAGCTGTAAGTTAAGCCAAAACAGTATTTTTGAATTGTAAGCTGATTTTTTCAAACTGTTAGTTAAGATTTGATTGATTGGGATCGAATTGATTGAGATTGATTTGCTAATGGTCGACATGCAGGTGCCCGGTGCCCTCACGTTTAAGGAGAGTACCAGCTCTAATTGTCGATTAGCCTTATCTACAAAGTAAGTGGTCGCTCATAGAAGCTAGGTATATACAGTGGGAGAATCGTTACCTGAAGGTTATGAAGAATTGTCAGCTCAACTTCTTGTTTGATTTGATTGCGATTAATTGATTTGACTGATTTGGTTAATTGTTTTGATTGATTGTGATTGATCTGATTTTTGATTTGATTTGATCGGGAGTGATTTGTTTGAGATTGATTTGCTTGCTTGATTTGTTTGATTTGATCGAGGTTGATTGATTTGGTTTGATATGCTTAGGCTGATTTTATTAACCGATTGATTGATTTGATTAATTTCTGTTTTTTGACAAGGGGCGATTTGAAATTTACCGTCAAAACAAAATAGCTCTCAAAATTTAATTAAGACTCATAATTAAAAAAAGATTAATGACGACTTAGGACGTTCAGGCTTGCTTATAAATCTAAGGCCCTTTTTGATAGAGGTGTTTCCGATAAGGCAGATCTTGTATGTAAAATATTTTAATTATCATTTTTTCATTTCCAATAACGCCGGTCCCTATTACAGAAAACATTCAATAGTTTTAAATTTCAAAATAGTATTATTTATAATAAATGATTAAAACCCTTTATCTCTTTATTTATAAATTTAATTATGACTCATAATTAAAACCATAATAGGTGGTGCGTAACAGTGGACTAATCATCGAAATCGGTGTAGATGTCTTATACCTACCTCGCAAGTTAGAACTAGAGCCTCTCATTTCAAATTTCCCCCATAACCATTTGCAGTGGTCTGTACGTAATTTAAAATATACCGCTAGGTGGAGCCACTTCTATTACAGAAAACATTCGTTAGTCTATACATAAGTAGATGGTGCAACAAACAAATTCAAATTTTTGGGAAAGGGGGCCACGACAAGGGGTGTAAGAGCCGAAAGCAAGTTCCGAAAACGTATACCTGTCTTACAAGTGAGAATTAGGTCCCCTTATTAGAATACAAATTCAAATTCCCGGCCATAACCAAGCAGAATGCAGACTTAAATACAAATTCAAATTTTCCGCCAATAGGGAAGCCACATAGTACAACCGATCAGGTAAAAGGATGGGTGTGGCCAAGTATTAGCCCTGCCTTAATGAAGCCATAAGGGCCTTATCTAGTCTTAACTCCTCCTTAACCCAGCCAAAATGGCCGCTAGACACTCTAGGGGCATCCAATACTCCTACCCAGAGGGTTGGTCCGCTAAAAAGGCTGTTAATACTGCCAAAAGGACCTTAGGGGCTAAAACCCCGCCCCGGGGTTGAAAAAGGCCCCCAAATAGAAGTCGACCCCACCCTTGCAATGGGCGTAGTACCCTTAGATACTACTTTCGTTTATTTAACCCGCTTCAAAGAATAAGATTTGTGTTCTTTTAAACCTTTTTATAATATCAACATTATTGAAGAAAATTTAGTACCTGAGATGATTATTCTTTACTTCGTTTTATTAAAACTGAATGGGTTCAATTTATAAAGATACCATTTATTAGTTAATTTTTACTTTGCTTGCTAATTAATTTCGGTTTGCATAAATGAATTTTAAGGTTTATGTTTACTAACTCCTTTATTAATTCGTTGCAACTGCTAACTCAAGTTCATATAAAGCAACGATTTCTGTTATCATTGCCCACAATTACATTCATTTCGATTTATTTATTTACCTGGATTCCTATTGAGTTGACTTCTTTCTGCATTTATATGTTCAATAATTATGTAAGCTGGTGATATTAATAATCTTTAGCAATAAAAGTAAAGCGAATGTTATATTCATTTAATTAAATTCTAATTATGAACGAAAATGTATCAATATGGTGGTCACAAATATTTAAAGAATCAAACCTAAATCTACAGTAACCTTCTTAACACTAACATATAACAAATAAAATCCTTATCAGAATTAAAGAGATTGTTCTCGTGTAATGGTGATAATCAAACGTAAAGTTTCGAGAAATCAAACCCAAAAAGTTTTATTTATTAACACAAATAAAAAAGTTCTTACTTATTTTCGTTGTAA
Source organism: Vesta saturnalis (assembly GCA_036346205.1). NCBI lineage: Eukaryota > Metazoa > Arthropoda > Insecta > Coleoptera > Lampyridae > Vesta > Vesta saturnalis. Next base: position 2,323,924 of record JARFJB010002538.1, read on the forward strand.
CTAATCATGTAATTGTGGCGTTTCTTTGTCCGCTGATAAGGGGCCTCAGAAAGGTTAGAAATTGCTCTTCGGATGATGTCACTTGCCGCCACCCTGTCACCGTCTTTCTATTGTTTTCCTTATCTTTTCTTATATCTTGTGTAAGTGAATACGCGTTTAATTTTCTTTCATCAATTAATGATTATTGTAAATGATCGTTTCCAAGATCCAGTTTTTTCTTAATTGTTCAGATTTAACTACAAATAGCCTGCGTAACAAACTGCAAGCTCTCCACAAACCGCAAATGCTTCCTTTTTACGCATCAACAAATTCGAGTTATTGTCCGTTATACTTCGATTTCCCAATTTGGGTCGATTACTGTCTATTATATTCATTGTTCACTACTTAAACACTATTGGTTACGGTTCTGAGATATACAACAAGCGTTATCTTCACTTATTAGGTCACTTTTTATTATTTTAATAAGGAATACGCAATACCGCGTATTTTAAATATTTTCGCATTGAATATATAGATAACTTATTAAAATAAACTCAAGCTTTTCATCTTAATATTGATTATATTCAAATACAAATAAAGAATAACCGTTTCTTTATTCAGAAAAATAATATATAACTATCTAATCTCGTATAATCTCCTCGCCCCACCCACTAACTCCCCATTACCCCCACCAGTTATGACGTCACGTCCCAGGCTGGTCTTATTCTACTCACAACAATAAAAATTAAGATGTAACCTTTTGTTTCTTTTTAATTACAACATGCCCAAGTTAATTTTTGAGGGTTTCGTCTTAACTGGAGGTTATATGGATATTTAATAATAATGTGAATAATAGAAAAAACCTTTTGTTATAGTTAAATAATCAAAAGGTATTAGAGTATACTACAAACTCTTAAATCTTAGTATAAGGAATTAAATAATTTAACATTATTTATCTATTCACATATGCCATTAGGGATTATCTCCTATAGTGATTAAAATTAAAATAACTCTCACTTATTTACATGTTTAAAGAGCGTTGATAAAATTATAATTCTTATGAGAACGTAAATATTTTCTACAAACTAAAAGCTTCGTGGGCTTCGCTCAAATTATGAGCAAAAGTACATAAATATCTAAAAAGCTTACCAAAAACAGCACTATACAAAGTAAAAATTATTCAACGTCAAAAATAAATATCTGATCCAAGAAAGTGTGGTTTTCTGCTAAAACGATTTATTTACAAAAAAAATTCTTGAATACTGATACGAAAAGCGTAACAAATTGGTAACTGTCACAGCATTCATAACTGACTTTTCTTTTATTTATTATTGGAAGATGGTTAGCTTTAATAAGGAATTTTAATGGGCATTTAGGCTTCAATAGATTATTAAATTAAAGTGCTTGTTTAATTAGTACATTTCTTTAATGAGTACCTAATTAGTTTTCTTTGAAGTAATAAGAAAGTTTCAGAAATTATGTAAAGAAAAATCCTTATGATTTGCAGTAGTTTCTAATAACTTTTAGGCCGCTTGCAATTCGGAAGCTCAAACTTAAATTTGGTTCTGTAGAATGTTAACGATCTTAAAAATAAGCTTCTATCACTCTTAGGTATTAGTGATACTGTCATACATTCATCTCAGTTTATACACTTTTACTGAAATGAAATGTCGTATACACACATTCATGTTACAGGGTACCATATTTTTTCCCTAATATTTATTTTTTCAAATGTACAAACAACTTTTTGTACATATTGCGAATTTAAACTAGATTGTATGTAAAACCACATTTATTTTCATCCTTTTCAAAAATACGCAAACTAATTGGATCGAAAACCAACTTTTTTAATTTTCTTTTTTGTGTATAAAGCGGTATGTTAATAAAAAATGTTGAAACTGGTTTCTAAAGTATAATTTGTATTTAGTGATACAAAAGAATTTACTTCACATGGAGTAATTGGTTCAAAGCAACGTTTAGTGGTTTTTTAGTGGTATGTAAAATTTGCACATTTAAATTATAGACAAAAGTCTAAGCGTATAGAATTTAGTGATTGTAATTAATTTGCGTATACAAATGTAAGTTATTTGTATACTTCCATCATAAGTCGTCTAATCCGATTTGAGAATGAAGCAATACCCTTTGTGCATTGACGCTTGAAATACATATGTTGTAAATCACAATAATTAAGCTCACGTTGTAATAATCTTACGAGGATAAATTATAAATTATAAATCATAAAATTACCCATCTATTTATGGGATAACTATGCATTCACTTTCATGAAAAAATTGAAAATAATGAACCAAATAATAGACTTCAGCCAATGACTGAAAAACTAACACGAATCGAATGTTGGTTCGACGATTAACAATCAAAATAGAAACAGCAATTAATACTACGATCACCTTGAGCTTTTGATTTGATTGGCAACAAAGATCTATTTTGAACTATGGATGTACGATTGCATAATACAATTTATTAGCTTATTTATTTCCTCTGCTTTCTTGTTACTTTACTATTGCAGTGTCCCCAAGAGTAGTGATATAGGGTAGGTTCTGGAGCAGTTCAAGGTCACTTGCCTATTGCTTTTTATATGGAGAATATGCGAATTTTCATGTAAATCGTGTGAGTGAGAGAGATAATGTTCGATGAGAGAGAGAATGTTTGGAACTCTTGGAGCCAGTTCAAACTTTTGGTGGGAAATTTTTGTAGCTGTTCAAGGTGATCTAAAAATAGATATGTCAAGGTCATCATCATATTGCAATTTTTAGAAATCTAAAAATAGAATCAGTTCATGTCAAGGTCATCTGGAGTGAGAGAGAGAGAGAATGTTTGGAGCTCTTGGAGCCAGTTTAAACTGTTGACAGGAAATTTTTGGAGCTGTTCATGGTGATCTCATAAAAGATATGTCAAGGTCATCATCATCATATTGCAATTCTTAGAAATCTAAAAATAGGATCAGCTCATGTCAAGGACATCAGCATCATCATACTGCAATTCTTAGAAATCTAAAAATAGAATCAGAGGATACAATCTAATAATAGATATGTCATCATGTTTGGAACCAGTTCATACTTTTGCCGGCAAATTTTTGGAGCTATTCAAGTTGACCTAAAAATAGGTATGTCAAGGTCATCGCAATTCTTAGAAATCTAAAAATAGAATCAATTCATGGTGGTTTTCAAGGATACACACACACACACACACACACACACACACACACACACACACACACAGAGAACACAGATGTATAATAAAAGGCGCGTGCGCAATTCAGTAAATCAAAATTAGCAGAAATGGAAGTAGTAGTAGTAGGACGCATGGTAAGAACAGAAACAAAAGAAAAGAAAGTATTGATGACAGAAAGAAAGCAGAGGTTGGAGGATTTACTAGAGACATTGAAGGAAATAAAACTGGATTTGGAATGTTATGAAATGAAAAGAAAAATGAAGACCTTCAGCTTAGCCAGGCAGGGAGGATGTGAAATTAGATGTTTGACCTTTTAAAAATTAGTTTGAAATAAACATTCCTACCAGAGGTCTATACTCAAAAATTATTTTGGGGCATAATTTACTATGAATGTTATCGAATCGTTGGAATTTATTAACACACGATTTTATTCCCTCGAAAAATGCATTTTTTGTTTGTTTGAAATCAAAAACTTTTTTTCTATAACTGTCAAAAAATGTTTATAATTTTTGTTACTAATGTCAGTTTTTTTAATTGCATACTATTTTTTCACGTTGCCCATGGCAACATGCACAATATATTTTGCACACTAGGGCGCAAAATACATTGCAAGAATAAATCCCTTGAATTACAAAATACGCAAATGATACTTTTAATTTAATGAAAACTAACAAATACTAAGTAAGATAATATAGTTTATTTTACCAATACTACTACTAATATTCCAAACTTTAGTAAAAATATGTAACTATTCGTTTTTATTTATAATATAGATATTAATAAAACTAGCATTGTTAAACATCTCTTCATAGATACGATTTATGTTGTAACATTTAGGAAATACGGAGCGTTTCATTTGAATTATTTAACAAAGTTCAAATAAATTCTCAAATATAACAGTTATAGAAAAAATATTGTTTGTATTTCGTGGTAAAATTCGTGTTTTATGGCACATTCGAATAAATTTTCTTTTAACTTTTACCAGAGGTTTCGTTCTTAAAAAAATATTTTTTACGGGGGGAATGTTATCGAGAGATTGTTCTACACACATAATTAGGCGCATAGATAGTATTTAGGATTGCTGTAGCATTGAATTTCTACGAAAAATAAGGTTCTTTTGAACCCATGCCAGATACGATTGTTATAACTTATACAATTGTGAAGGAAACTTAAAGCGCAAATACCACCCTTTTGCCTAACGTTTGAAATCAAACAGGTAAACATTTTACAATAACAATATAAAAATATAGAGAACTAAAGAAATCACTTATTTTATCCCACGGTAGCGTAGGGTATAAAACAATCATAAATACGTATTTGTAACAGTAGGATAAAATACAAGACATGTTAGATGTGATATATAAAATTGTACATCTCTGTAATAAACCCCTTTCTATAACAAACCCAATTCATAGGAATTAATTTTATTAGCTTAAATGCTAAAAATAAATGCCTAGATCGAAGCCGTAATCCAAAGTACAAGTAAAAAAAGCAAGTAAATGTAAATTAAATTAACAAATAATTAGCTCTAATTCGTAATCGAAATTCTAAATCATAAATAATTAAACAATAATTTCTTTTCTCAAATAAATAACAGCAAGTTCGGTAAAAAGCCCGACAACCAAAAATCGCGTAGGTAACAACTAATTTAAGTTAGAATTTTATGTAAACCGTACATTATGAGGAGAATGGCTTCCTTACTGCGCTGGCGTAGCAATGCGCATTAAAAAATCGGGAGTCATGGAAGTGGACAATATCCGTTTAACGCGCTACTACTAACCGCTTACGCACTTGAGGGCTGATGGACTCTCAGATAGTTCCAACTGCTTAGACAACCTCAAAGCTATACTGAAAGCTCACCAATAAAAGGGATTACAGGATTAAGTTTATCACAACACTTATCTTTATTGAGGTGATTACTTATACCAACGCAACTTATCTTCAGAGGAAGGTTCCTAAGTGTTAATTTTCAAAATTTATAGTTCATTTTCTTCTGTTGTTTAGTGTTGTAAAAGTAGTCATTGATATGGAGTTGCGATTTAAATTCAGTTCTTTACGAGGTTTAAACTTGGGATAGCTCAAAATATATAATGCGAGCGGTATACTAAATTTTCAGTTACATCGTAGAGGGATGTTTTGCAGGTTGATAACACTAATGGTGAACATTTAAGGCAATTTAATTTTTTACTGACATTGTAACAATTTTCAAACGTTAAAGATTGGAATTATTAATAATGATAAAGGTATACAGTCACAATACGTATATTTATTGAAGTGAATACTTATAGCGACGCAACTTAACTTCAGAGGATTGTTCCTAAGTGTTAATTCTCAAAATGTGTAGTTCATATTCTTCTGTCATTTAGTATTGTAAAAGTAGTGATCGCTGCTGTACATTAACAGTTAGCATTTGAATTTACAGATCACCTAATTGCAGCAGCAGAAATATCCATCCCTAAAAGTAAGGGAGAAAGAAGGCCTAGTAGTGTACCGTGGTGGACAAATGAAGTTAAGACCGCCGTGGAAATGAAAAAATACTACTTTAAAGTAGCACCCTACAATTGGAAATTTAATTTTATTTAAAAAAGCCCGTGCAAATTCCAGAAGGATAATCTTAAATTCAAAGAAAAACTCGTGGACAAATTATGTAAATACCATAAACTACAAAACGACGATTAGGGAGATGTGGAGAAAGGCCAGAAATATAGTTGGTAAAACAAACTCTCCATCCACGCCTATACTTATTGTAAACGGCGAGACAATAAAAAATGAATACCACATTGCTGAAGCATTAGCTTCACAATTTGAAAAAAACAGTGAATCTGAAAATTACCCTAAGACCTTTCTACAAGTAAAACAACAAAATGAAGCTGTTATAAATTTCACCACCAACGAGTACCACAATTACAATGATAATTTCACTATAAATGAATTACAAAAAGCGTTACTTAACACAAAAGACACAGCACCAGGATCAGACGGGGTCGTATATACCATGCTGAAGGAACTCCCTGAAACACAAAAAGAAAAACTATTACACATGTATAATGAAATATACACAAAAGGTATTTACCCAGTCCAGTGGCAACACTCTGTAATTATACCCATACACAAACCGAATACAGATGCCACACAAACTACAAATTACAGACCCATCGCATTAACGTCTTGCTTAAGCAAGCTATTTGAAAAAATGATTAACAACAGATTAAGCTGGTTTATAGAAACAAACAATCTCATAGCAAAACACCAAGTGGGTTTCAGGAAACAACTCTCCACCTTGGATGAGCTGGTATATTTAGAACACATCGTATTAGAAAGCTTTTTAAAAAGAAGCCACACGGTAGCTATTAGCTTCGATATACATAAAGCCTACGAGCTTATGTGGAGATACAGTATCATTCATAAACTTCATCAGTGGGGCATGAAAGGTAAATTACCAGAAATCATCAAAAGCTTCTTGTCTTATCGTAGTTTCGTAGTGCGCTTTGGAAACCAAACCTCAGAAACTCGTGTATTAGAGAACGGAATACCCCAAGGGTCTGTACTTATCTGTTCACTGTTCTTGATTGGAATAAATGATCTAGTTGAATCAATTCAGCTTCCAATCCACAAATGTCTATACGTCGACGACTTAATAATTTTTTTTATGAAAACCACTCAATGGAAAATATACAAATAAACCTAAATAAAGCAGTCGCCGAAATAGAAAGAAAATCAGAAGAAATGGGATTGCAACTATCTGAAAGAAAAACATCTACAATTCACTTCTGCAGACTAAGACATCAACATGATGAACCACAAATAATTTTAAAAGGTTCTGCTATCCCATTAGTACAAAATTTGAAAATACTAGGAATTATTCTGGATAAAAAACTATATTTTAAAGAACACCTTAAATATATTGTGAACAAGTGCAAACAAAGATTAAACTTTATAAGGTGTATGAGTAACATAAACTGGGGCTCAGATAGGCAGGTGTTAATACAACTATATAAGGCTTGTGTATTGTCTATAATAGATTACGGTAGCATCATTTACTCATCCGCAAGACCAACACCTTTGCAACAACTAGATCGTATCCATACACAAGGAATTAGGATGGCCATTGGAGCTTTCCGCACGAGCCCTCTACTCTCGATTTTTGAAGATGCGGGAATTCCACCGTTGATTACTAGGCGACAAACCCAACTGTGCAACTATATCGTCAAAATAATTGCATCGCCAAAGAGCCTCAACCATGAAACAATAAATGACAAACAAATTATAGGCGAATTCAAAAAACGACCGACTGTGAGTAGACCCGCAATTGTTAGAGGCTTAGAACTAATTTCCGATTTAGAAATTGAGATACCTGCACTCTTTACATGCACAGAACCTAAAATACCACCTTGGATAAACTTAAGAACAAAATACATTCTACAACTTACAAAAATTAAAAAAGAAACAACCCTACCAGCGCAATACCAAATGCATACAAGAAGAATAATGCAAATGCATCCACAGGCTAAAATAATTTACACAGACGGGGCCAAGACACTAACAGGAACTGGAAGCGCCATAGCTTTTAACAGAGAATGCCACAATTGGTCACATAACCACATAAGTGGTATACAAACTGTCGAATTATATGCCATCTGGCAATCCTTACTATTATGCAGACACGACGCAAACAAAGAGTATATCATTTGCAGTGATTCGTTATGTTCCATATTAGCTATTCAAAATCAAACCAACGAAAAACATACCTTACTGAATATGATCAGAGACCAGCTTTACTACCTAGAAACTAATGCAATGAAGAACATATATCTAATGTGGGTACCGGGGCATGTTGGCATTCACGGAAACACATGCGCTGATACATCAGCGAAACAGGCCGCAAATCTTCTTACAATAGACGAAAAGAGCACCATGCCAAACGATTTAAAGACATTTATAAAAAATAAAATTGGACTACAATGGCATGACTCGTGGGAGAAGAAAAATGTGGCATTAAACCAACAAAGGAGGCGACTACCTACCTGGCAAAATACAATTAACCTAACTAGAAAAGAAGAAGTTGTTATGACGAGACTTCGAATTGGGCATACAAACATTACACACTTACACCTATTAGGAAAATCTCCACGAGAAATATGCAGACACTGTAACAAGAACGTAACATTACAACATATATTCATCGACTGCCCACTGTATCACGAAACTAGAGAACGTTTGCTACTGAATAACCAATTAGAACATATAGTAATTAACAACCTAGAAAGTACCAAGAAAGTTTTACAGTTTTTGAAAGAAACGAAGTTATACAACAGAATTTAGTTACTAAACAAAGAATAAAGGTTAAAGATAGTAAAAAAAAAGTACATTTTTTAAATTGGTATGATATTATTTGGTTATTAAAATACTTACCTATTTGGTGTGTAATTGTGTATTTTCATTAATTTTTCGAGAAATCTAAACGTTTCGATAATAATTACAGTTATTGTCTTCAGTAAACGAATTACGATGTCAAATAAATATATGAAATCTGAAAACGCAGACATAAGCGTGCTATAAAAGTTAAGAAATGTACATATAGTAGACAACTACGGAATCTAATTTTGCTTTAGTAAAGATTAGGTAGATTAAACCCTCGAAAAATGAGATATCGGAACACCCTTTAACGAACGAAAGCTAACAATAAAAAATGTCATAATCAAGAAACCAATTTATTAAAATCTAGTTAAATTAAAATGTTCAATAGATTATAAGAAGTTATTTTTTAACTCCTTTTACTTTTTTGGACAAATATTTGACCACAATGCATAAGAAATACAAAAATTTTCTCTCGGAAAAGAAGTTTTCGCGTATGGTACTAAAAGGCAACCCTATATCAAGTAAATTTGAACTTATAGCATACGAGAGATATGTCATTATTATTCAGAATAAAAGAACCAGTGTAACTTTTTCAAAATGGTATTTTAGATATGTTCAGGGTAGTTGCCTTCTGCTATAATGAACTTAGCCATTCTTTACATTCACGGCTTAAATGCTCCAAGCGAAGCAGCTTTAGGAATACTATTAAAATAACACATAACAGCAGCATCGATTTCTTCCTGTGAAAAAAACATTCTTACCGTCCTTTGTTAGCCCAAAAAACAGCCAAAAGTCGCACATTGCGAGATCCGGTAAGTAAGTAGGGTGTTCGATTACATTAATCTTATATGCAGCCAAATACTGTCAAGTTATCCCTAGAGTGTAGGAAGAAGCATTATCGTGATGTAGCATAATTCCTTTCTTTGGCCCGTTATTAAACACTTCCGGAAAACAGTGTTCGACGTACTATTTAGCTGTGACAGACTTGTGCTCTTCTACCTTAACAGCGCTCACTAGACCGGTACTTTTAAAAAACACAGCGTACATTACTTTCTTCATTGCTCTCTGTTTTCTAATTATTGTTGGTATGGCCTCGTCTTCTAGGACTCACGCGCGGCTCTCTTGTCGAGTTGGCATGTCAATAAATGGTACGTAAGTTTCATCGCCTGTTACAATTTTCGATAAAATTTGGTGTCTACATTCTTAATCAATGTTACAGTTTCGTGGCAAATTCGCACTCCTGCTTTTTGAGAGTCTGTAAGGTAATGGGGTACAAAACGAATTACGACTTTTTTCAGATGAGGATGGTCGTGTGTTATTGTTTTCACAGATGAAGATCCAACGTCCAGTTGAGCCTCTATCACGGCACGTAACTGGTTCTGTTATCTGCTTCCATAACCTTCACAACAGCAATGTTTTCCGCTGTCACAGCGGTAATGGGAGGGCCTGCAGCTTTCAACTGAAGTTCTTCCACGTTCTAATTCCTTGTACCGTCTGTAAAAATGTTGCTTAGGAAGGGGCCTAATTGACAAATGTTGATTCTAAATTTTCTACATAGTTGCACTTAAACCCTTCTCGGGTTAATTCTATTTTTTCACTACACTTTCGAAACTTAAAACTATCTTTTTCAAATGCTATTTATGATAAATCAGCAAATGAAGCGGAAAATTTTAAGTAGAGTTGCTCTTACTGAAGCTGCATTTTTTGTTTTCCATGGCCTGCCTGAATTCTTCATTCTTAATAATAATGGCTTGTCCTCGTATAAAGGTTTTAACCGCGGTATAGCTCAGGCTATACACATTACTTATGATACTTACTGCAGACTGCAAGCTCTTTTCTTCTTTATAAGGTCGTAAGAGATTGAGAAGATGACATCAAGCATACATAATTCAGGCGCCACTCATTTTTTGGTTAAATAATTAAAACGCAACAAAAATGAGAAAGTTGTACTTTTATACCACTAAACTTAGTAAATAACACAACTGCCGTATTTATTGGTATATTTAATACATCAAACTAATATTTGCTTATTAATTTCGGCATAAAAGGCAATAAAGTAGTACTTAGTTTTTCGCAAGGCTTTACAATAGTAAACCAATTCTTAATTGATACGTAAAACTGTACATAGAACATAACCTATCTTTACGTAGAATTATTTCAAAATGAAAATTGATTGAAACTGTATAACTTCAGTAAGGTTGTGCACTCAAATGTTTCCATCTTAGAAAGCACTAAATGAAGTCAGCTGTTTTCTTTTCAGTACAACCGTATTAAATCTTCTGAAGCAGTATTAGACTACCTTTATTTTAATGTTCGTAACTCAATTCGTCTAATTTGTTCACTTGATTAAAATGCTTTTTTACACAAGTACGACTACCTTTATTTTAATGTTCGTAACTCAATTCGTCTAATTTGTTCACTTGATTAGAGTGCTTTTTTACACAAGTAGGTATAATGTATTATATCGAAACGAATTGTTGTCGAGAACTTCATTTTTTGACAATACCGATAAGGCACTTTTCAATAATGTAAAGGTAAACGTAATGTATCCTCGACCCAGAGCAAGCAACACAGGTACGTAGCTACTAGAGCGGGCATAACTACACAGCAGGCGTAATGTGGCCTGTTTCCATATTTAATGACACAAAAACAAAAGGTGTCTCCAACTCAAACTCACTTTAAGATAACGTATTTCGTCGTCAAACTTGCTACATGAACGCCATTTTGAACACCTTACGTCTTTCACGTGAAATCGAACCATACATGTTCAATTATCAAACCACAAAATTCTCCTAACGCAGAGGAAAGAATTCTTAACGCAAGGGAGGGATTTCCCTTATGCAGGGAAGTAAATTTAGGACGATGTCCCCTGCACGTAGCACAAATGGAAACGATCTCAAATACGCGTTGTGCATAAAAAATGTATGTGGCTGGATATCCTTTATACTTCAATTCAGGATAGCCAATAATTCACGTTACAAATGTACTTCTTTTCTATTTTAGCGCATCAATTTGTACTAAAACTATTGTGAACTGCACACCCAAAATATCTTTGTCCTATAAAATAACGCTACTCAGCAAAGTACAAGAGTTTTCTCATACCTTACATTTAATAATACCCACACCGTTTTGACTAATCCACTAGGTATTACATCAAAATACTTCGTGATACTATGTCAAAGACATCGAGAATTTAAAAAAATATAAAAGCACAAAACAAGAATGAATTTGTTGAAAATACCTGAGTATGTTAGAAATCACTAGTTTATGTGTTTTAAACTAAAATCAATCTGAGGGAGTTTTTCGGGCGAAACAAAATTTTTAGAGCAACTGTGTTATACATATTTTATTTAGATTCGTGACGCACACACGCCGCGAACCGTTTTATGTGTCCTGCTGGTCCATTTTTTTTTAAATTTTAATGCTTATTGCCCCAACTCTTTTGTCAACTAATAAACACAAAAACGTTAACTAGCAACATATAGCTGTTTTCTTTTAAACGAAGTTTGAAATACAATGTATTTTTCATGCATAACACACGTTATATTTCAATATATCGATTTCTTACAATGTTGCGGAAATATTTAATTTCAATTATACGTAGTACACAGAAAACCTTACGTATATTATTATGCCAGTTTGTAATTAAGTTAGCACAAGTATTGCACGTATTAATTAAGTGTTCAATAATGCATACAATTAATTATTTTGAAATGGATTTCTGCAAAAAAAAAATTAATTAACATACAATTTAAATTGAATGTATAATGTATCAGGTCGATTGAAGTTTCATGTATTAGTACCATTAGTCCAATTGACAAAACAACAAAATCACTTAATGCAGTGATTTTTACTTGCATAAAATATATTCCAATTTGTCTGAATTAATTCTCGGCTAATATTTTTACCTTCCAATCTACATACAGTGAATCCCAGAAGTTATGTCTAAATTCATTTAAAGTTCAAGGGTCTAGTTTTTGGAGAAACGCTCGGACACGTCGATTTTGTATTTTTGACTGCGGTTTTGTTAGTGGTAAAATTCTGTATATAGGGCCCAAAAATAAGTTACGACCACCAACTTGATTTTGTCAAATGGAAACTTGTGTTTTATATTTCATTTTCTGAATATGTTTTAAATTCTGAGTAAATCTCATGTACCATGTCCTATAGCTATAGTCAACAGATCTCGAGGAATTTACAATTGAATGTATCAACAATTAAGACTGTATCAAGGAAGAAGGCCTTTGTTTTCTGTCAAAAGGAACAATTTATTCAAAAAACACAACAAATCAAATCAAATGTTCAAAATGTGCACCGTTTGCGGCTTGACAATAGCAAAGGCGATGAATAAACTTTCTTTGCGCGTTTTCGACCACTTCTGGAGTTATATCATGCACTTCTTTTCTGATTTTCTATTTCAATACCTCCAGATTTTTTGGCCTGTCAACATATACTTTTGATTTGAAATAACCCCACAGAAAGAAATCCAACGTGTTTAGGTCAGGTGACCTAGCAGGCCATTCGATAGGTCTTCTCCTTTCTATCCACCTATTAGGAAATGTTTCATACAAAAATTCACGCACATCGGCGGCATAGTGCGGAGGGACATCGTTATGCTGGAAAACCAGTTCATCGTCAGGGGAGTCTGGATCCAATGGATTAGAAAATAATGCGACTAATGCTGGAATTAAACCAAATTGGAGAAATTCGAAATATGCTCGTCCAGTTAGAGTTTGTTCGAAGAAAATTGGACATATTACTCTTTCTCGCACCACACATTTATTTTTTGATGGTACTGACTGTGAATCTCCATCATCCAATGCGAATGTTCTGTTGCCCAAAGTCTATAATTTTGTTTGTTCACATTTACATTTGTTACGTGTTTGATTGGAAAACGTTTCATTTTGATAACGTTCGTCATTTTGTCAAAATTACTTACTAAAAACAGCAATTTATTCTTAGGTTGAATGCTTCCAATTCACTATTTCGCAAATTTTTACGCATCTCGAATTGCATTTAAATTAACGTATGTAACTTCTGTACAAATA
>JARFJB010002538.1:2342500-2465000 GCA_036346205.1 Vesta saturnalis
ACTCTTCCAGAACTAACGAGGTTATGCAGAAATAGAAATAAAAAAATATATGTGTAACTGAAGAGGTTATAAAGTTATAAAACAAAGTAAGGAATACTGTGGAAACTACATGTAGACGTAATATGTCTCGAAATTTCTTCATTGCCGAGTAAGAATCAACAATTAAGGTAGCAAAAGTAGTATTAATTGTTTAGATGGACGTAATTACTTTTTAATCACGATAATCTAATATTATCTAAAAGCTATTATACAGATCCTAAATATAAGCCTAAAAAATTTTTTACAAATTGTAAAAAAGTGTTTCAGATACATCGACACATGGTGTGAATAAAAACAGTTTTGACAGCGGAACGACTTCACATTTTTGATTTGGAAGGATATTAATTTGAATTTTATTGCAGCACAAGAATATCAAAATGTAACGTGTTAGTAAAGGGATTACCGAAAACGCTTAAAACAGCTCAAATAAATTAAAGTACCTACAACATAAAGAGGGCACTAACCGCTGCCTGACTGTTATTACAGTAAGGAAAATGCGGTTATTGAACATATAAATCAGAAAATTGCATGCAAACAAGAATAAATTACAAATTAGAGTTCCCCATGTCAACAAGTTTTACGTTATTGCTTTTTCAGTTAGTAGTATTATGAAATCAAGGTAAGTATGAGAAACAGAGCTAGTTATTTGTATTAGTATTTCTACTAATCTAGATATAATTACAATAAAGCAATTTAGTTTGTCTTTTTATAAACATTATTTACTGTATTATTTTGATAATGGAAAACAAATTGGGAATATTCAAATACATTTACCTACCCATACTTATTTTAGTAAATACAGTCTTTCGTTACAAACGTTTAGTTTAATTTTTATTGTTACTAATTTCTAAATTACAACACCTTAATCACTTTTCTTTGAGTAGCTTAGTTATGACATCAATAGGAACATTAACTATTACTAACTATGTTTATTCCAGAATATAATAAAATTCAAAATACTTATCGTTTTGGGTTAATTCGTGCATGTCAAATCATACAGGCATACAAGTTTTAACAGCACTTACGTTCTAACTAAGAATTAAAACAAAATTTTGTCACCTGTGGATTGTGTTTGAAATAATCTCTTTTTAGTTGATGCGTTTGTTGCAATTCACTGTACACAAAAATATCAAAAAAAAAAACATACTGTTTTATATTAATCCCAAGTTATATCTCACTGCATGCTATTTTTTGAGTTTCCTTCTGGTAATATCACGCTTCCCAAAATCATCTGGAAACCCAGGCCATGGCTGGCAACGTTAAAATTTTTAGTTTTACACCACTGATTTTTCACATAAGCATTCGATGACAGCTGTCAACATATTAGAGTTGTTTGACACATTGATGCTCATTGTTGCCAATATAACTTAAAATATGACGTCAAAAAAATATTTTTACCTTCCAGCCACATGTGCAGATTATGTAGGTATACAAGGTTATGGCTAAATCAACGTATTAGGTTACGTTACAAAGTTTAACCAAGTTTCGCTACAATCGACCATGATGTCTGGAGGTGCTGGTTATATGTTAATACCCACGATAACTGCAGAACGAAAACACATATGTACTTAAAATTTCTCCGGGAGCTAGTTAGATTTTGGAAGACATTCAGCGGTGGATAAGAGGGATATAATTATGAGCTGTTTTTTATTTTTATCAAATATTTGTGAAACGGATCTATATTTCAAAGATATAAAAATACGAATATGTAGACCTTAATCATATAGATTAATCATGATCTATGCAATTTTTGATAGGACGCGTAATTTAGCAACAAAGAATTCCTAACGTAAAATATAAGTATTAGTTCAACTTTTTTTGATATCTGAATAACGATTAATTTTATAAGAAAATGTATAGACATATTTTCTAAAGAAAATTTAATTTTACATAGTTTTTCTTTATAAAGTTTCGTAATATAAAGCGAAATAAGTGTAAAAATTAAACAATTATGATTGAAAATGCTTAAACTGTATTTTCGATATTTTTGCTGAAGCGCTACCTACTAGATCTTTTATGTAATTAAAACTCGGAAACTTTTTGGCCATACCTCGTATACAAATTTTCGTAGAAAACTATTAAATAATAGAGATTACCACTCAAAAACGGTATACCTGTTGAACGTTACTAAAGTTAACCGTTTAACAGGTACGGTAATTTATTGATATTTATCTATTAGTTAGTAATATATTAATATTTATAAGAATTTTGATAATTTTGATAGAATTGATAGAGTATAAAGTCATAGTATGTACTTTTGCAACTTCCCTTCCCTATTGAAGATACTAGCGCCCATTTTAAAAAATTATTCTACATTCCTATTTATTTGTTATGAGAATATATACCATAAATACTTCCATATTAAACTAATTCTATCTTAATTACCGTAATTAATTAGTGAATATCTTTTAAACGGTTATCTTTAACAACTTTCATACCTTGTTTTGGGCCCTAATATTTTTTACTAAAATTCTGTACGAGGTATAGTAAAAATTATTTGGCGTTTTAATAACATCCTATGAGATATAAAAAATGAAACCAAATTCCAAATTTTCCTCCTCCAAAAATCCTGCTGTGCAAATCTTCAAAGAAATACGATCTATTTACCCTGAATCTCTCTTACTATCCAATTTTGAATTAAGGTGGGTTGGACTACCTCGAGTTATGTACACAATTTCTGGACACCCTTTAATAGTAAATGTTTCTAATCCTTTTTATAGTCACAAACAGTTACTGTTAACATTAAAATGATACACACGCACACGCACACGCGCACGCACACGCGCACGCACACGCACACGCACACGCACACACACACGAACACGGAAACGGACACGGATACGGACACCGACACCTACACCGATACCGACACCGACACCGACACCGAAACCGGCACACCGACACCGGCACACCGACACCGGCTCCCCTACACCGGCACACCGACACCGGCACACCGACACCGGCACACCGGCACACCGACACCAGCACACCGACACCGGCACAACGATACCGGCACACCGATACCGCCACCGACACCGACACCGACACCGACACCGACACTGACACCGACACACACACGCACACGCACACGCACACGCACCGCACACGCACACGCACACGCACTCGCACTGCACTACACACGCCCACTCACACACTCACACACTCACACCTCACACACCACACTCACACTCACACCCACCTCACGCACGCTCACGACACACGCCACGCACGCCACGCGCACGCGCACGCACACGCACACCACACGCACACGCACACGCACACGCACACGCACACGCACACGACACCACACCACACCACCACACACACCACACACACATCACACACCACACACACCACACACACACACCCACACTACACTCACACTCACCTCACGCTCACGCACGCTCACGCCACCCAGCTCACACCTCACGCGCACGCCACGCACACGCACACGCACACGACACGCACACGACACCACAGCACACCACCACATCACGCACACACGCACACACACAGCACACAGCACACACACACACAGCACACACGCACACACACACAGCACACACAACACACAGCAAACGCAGCACACACACACGCACACCTCAGACACCACAGCACAAACACACACGCACGCACCCACTACGCAGGCGCACCACAGGCAAACGCACGCACGCACACGCTCGCACAGACGCACGCCCGCACGTAGCACGCACGCATATCCACCCACCCACCCATTTTAGAGCCATGGGGCCCAAAATATAACGCTACCACTCCATTCCTCAGGAAAATTTACTACAGAAACCTTTTTCCAATTATTATTTTTTTTTGCCTCAAAAAAGTTATTAAACCGTTTCTACACTCTTTGGACACCCGATGTATAATGAAATAGAAAAAATTGGTAGTTTATGCTGGTAAGTACGAACAGATCTACATTAGTTCCTATGAACTAAATTGAACGTCAATCATCAAGATTTGGCTTAGTAAAAATACATTTTTCCGGTAGTTGCAGTGTAAAAGCATCTATTATTTTTAAGTATATATTTTGATTTACTACAGATGACGTAAATTATTTTAAAATAATAAAACACCAATTTAACATGAAATAGCTTAAATTATATAAATTCGATATTACTTCAAGCACTATATTAATTCTATCTGTTTGCCGTACACATATGGGTCTATAATGATTCTATATGTGTTAATTTGTTTCTGTTTTATTACACATCGCAGTGTTTCTCATAAATTCTAATGGAATTAAAGCGCGATGACTATCCGCAAATGGAAACGTTCAGCATTTTGATTTAATATTACCTGATGTGGTAGATTTCAGGGTTCGTCTTAATTGACTAATAATTGAATTCTCAAATTCAAGTCTTTTGCACAAATTTTTTTTGCAGGTATATGCTTTACCTACAAAAAGTCAAAGGAATAAAAATAATTGTATTTATTTTAGACTGTAAGTTCATATTTTTATAGTTAACGTACCTTTCAATACGTTTAATTATACGGATGTAAAAGCAGTACAGCTTTATACTTGATTTATGTTTTCTAACAAATGGCAATGTGAATATTCATTTTTCAGTTTGGCAGTTTCTCATTATTTATTGAGTGAACAATATTTTCATCATTTTGGGCTACATCATCATACATGAATGCTAAGTCGACAATCTAACAATTTTATTGATGACAGCTTAGGAAATTCTGTTCTTTGTTCTTTTTACCTCCTGAAAACTCCTCCTTCTTGAACGGCGAATAATTTACCTTCCTTAATTAATTATGTATACTTTAATGTTTCTTGTTTACTAACATTTTATGAGATTTATTATATCACAACTTTATCAGTACATTCACTTTCCTCTTACTTGTGTTATTCAAAAGGTTAATTGGTGCAAGACTGCTTTTCGCGTTCCCTTAACTCGGTATATGCGTCTGGAAAATTGAAACAGATCTTTCATCGGATATACACGAAGTCACAATAGATTAGTATCTATTAATAAAATTATTGTAAATATTAACAATGGTCCTATATTATAACATATATACATCTCAAAATTTTAGTACAGGTAGTGCAAAACAAACACATTAAATTTTGCAGTTAAAATAAAAAAAAAAAAATCTACAATACTTGCAAGGCCGTATTCCCACCTGAGTTCGGTTACCCTCATATTCTAAATAACTACATTTTATTAAACACAACGAAAACAGCAAAGATATCGGAACTATCAATTTTGACAAATCTTCGTGAAATAAACGTTCAATACACAAAATTATACAAATATAAGTCAGGAAATGAACGAAGGAAATCGGGTGTATGAACACGCATGTTTTTAAAATGGCCTGAAAGGCTTTTATACAACAGTTTACGAGAGAGCAAGCGTTCATACAAACGATAAAAAAACACACACTATATTGCTATCATCACCGAATGAAATATACGATTTCACCTTAACTGACACTACGATCGACAATAAACGGCATAGAATACTCTCCTTCCTCTAGGCTACGATAAACTAGGTCGTACAACTGGTCCACCAGGTGCTTAATCGATAGGGCTCCTCTGAATTTCTATAGTAAGGCTCTCCAAATAATATCTCACAAAAGTTCAACTTCCTATTTATAATTATTCGAACTAAATTACGGCAGTTAATTCAACCAAAAGTACACCCGTAACTAATTTTTCATCTGATTTAACGTAAATGCACTATTAACCCGTATTTACGAGCATTGCTTTATGTACAAAGCGTCCTTTAACGTTAATCTATTTACTCTAAACTTCATTAAACGATGAAACTATTCACAGCGATACTTTATTCGATAAGCGTCTGCGGGATGCACTAAATGTCACCAACAAGCAACAATAAAAGTGGAAACTTTGCTCACTGAACCGCACAAGGCAAGATGCGATAAGGGAAATCCATCAATGGGGGGTTAGCTCTACAAACAAACACGTAACCCTTCCTCGATGAACTCATCTGACCAACGATCAACGGTAAATAATATCGGGATGCGGGAACATTCTGATATCCCCAATTAACCAAACGGGCTGTGGAAAACTCTTTTCCTCGGTACTCTTCCATATCTCCCGATATCGCGTAAACACATTCCCCCAACACCTGCAGATCATTTCACGTGGAGCACGCGGAGGCCATATAGTTTGAACCTTAATATCACCACGTCCCTATCGAGACTACCTGCAACCTCCTTCAGTTTCAGCCATCTCCCCATCATCTCCCTTCCGTTTTAAATTAGCCCATTACACAGCTTCGTTCCTTTAAATTAACATACGCGCGAAAAACGATAGCCTCTCGACACTAGATCGGAAGAGAATTGCGTCATCAGTCGAAATTGCGCTCTTTGTTTAATTTGTTTAAAGACAAAAAATATAATCAAAACTCCCGTGAGACTGTCGCCCAAAACGTTTTGTATACCTTCAATATATGCTCCATATAAAGTAATAATTTTATACTTAATATAATTGTACATGATACAATTCAAATCCAACAAAATTCACCAAAGCTCTTACTCTTACTCTTCCACTAAAATAAGAAGATTCACCTGTGAACATAAATCGTAATTTTACTACAGACTTTACTTTATTAACGGCAACGAAACCACAAAATACATAACTGATGCTCAAAGAATTGGAATTCTAAATGTTAATTTATAATACAAATCCAGCTATCTTCAACTACGTCAAAATAAGTGACTAAGTGAAAGTTTCCAAAACATATACTCTTTTAATTTTAAGTACATCGAAAAGAAAGGAAAGAAAACTTCTAAATAATTTCAATCCTCAATATATTAACACGTGGAAACAAAACACTTTAAATATTTTGACTTTTAAAACCCAAAATTACTAAAAACGAGACGAAAAGAAGTTATATACCGTACTTTACTCAAAATGTTCACACCCGGTGACAGTAAGTCGGGCGCGGGCGCGTGGGTGTGCATGTATGCGTAACTGAGTGCCTGCGTGCGTGTGCACGTGCGTGCTTGAGAGTGTCACAAAACCTAAAAGTTAAGGTTTCAGGTATCTGTAAACGTAAAAGTTGGGCAGTATAATGGAACACTTTAATTTAGATCAATTGAAATCTTTTTTATTTTCTCGAAAGTAGATCCACGATTTTCATTTCGAAGATCAGTTTGATCTTGTTGACATCTACAAAATTGTAATTTGTAATTCTATATAGTTCACGCAAAAACGTACCCATTTCAAAAATTGGTTTGCGTCTACAATTATACCATATTGCTTTGAAAATTCTTAATACACTGTGCTTTGTGTTACGTTTTGGTCAGCAAAATTAACACATTATTTTAAATGACTGGTATATTAGAATGTAAATATTTAAGATATTTTTATTTATTTAAATAGAAATTCTTAGTTATGCATTTCTTACATTATGCTTAGAGTAATAGTATTAAACCCATCTCGATGCCAAATTTTGTTTTTGGCGTTACTGTAAACACTGTATTGTATGAATGATTTATTTAATGAGCACCGGTCTGCTAACTTGTAAAAGGTTGCAAAAGGCTTTATAAAATGTGGCATAATTAAATAAGAATTGTAATACCTTTTTGATTTATTTTAAATTTTAAATAGAAATGGGCGAAGTGACAAGTTCTTTTGAACGGTCTTTCAAATTTAACATTGAGTATTTCGTACGTAGAACAGTCGAACCGTCCTTCTGACGTAAAATTTTGTTTTCGTTTTAAAATTTAAAGGTGTATTTGCTTTTTTAGAAAACGCTGTTAGTAAGTACGTTAAAATTGACGAAAAAATTAGACAATTAGACAAAGTTGTTAATAGAACACACAAAAACGACAAAAATAGTGTTATCGTATTAATATATGAGTTAGTCAAATGAATAGAATGAATGTAAAAACAGAGTTTCTTTACAACAGTATTTCTTCTCACACCTACAAATAATTCTTTTGATATACAAGTCATCAATTTAAATTGAATGTGATAAACTTGGAATTTAAGGAATCCCCATGAAAGAAATCTAGCGGTGTAGAATCTTGAGGCCCGCATGACACTCGGTTCCATCTGGTCTTAATATCCATGGTTGCAGGAATTGGTGTTTTAGAAGTGATCGTACTGGTCGGTTCTAACAAACAGGCACACCGTCTTGCTTAGAAGTAATATTTCTAAAATGGTCACCAGCTTCTGCTGGATTTCCAGAACAATATGAGTAATCCACATAATTATGGTGTCAGCCTTAAGTCTCCGCAATAAAAATTGATCCACTTGCTCTATTCTCTAAAATGTGTAGCCAAAGATTTACTTTTTGTGACCGTGAAGTATTCACTACCCTGTAGAGA
The DNA here is from genome assembly GCA_036346205.1 of Vesta saturnalis. Lineage (NCBI taxonomy): Eukaryota > Metazoa > Arthropoda > Insecta > Coleoptera > Lampyridae > Vesta > Vesta saturnalis. Next base: position 2,350,862 of record JARFJB010002538.1, read on the forward strand.
TACGAATTGTCCCTACTCCAGTAAAGATGATTATGTCGATGCACATGTCCATGTAATATGAAAATGCTTTTGTCTATACAATTCACTACAATCTCCCCCAAACATGGATGAATCACATTTTAATTTTGTACGTATAATTGTTACTCTATAAAATGTTACGTACTGTGCTAATGGATACATTAAATTTTTAGAAAATTTCTAATACTAAAAGATTGTACACCATTCACCTCCGTAGCATCCTTAATATGTATTTGCTGGTTTTCGTCTATATGTGGTATTCCTTTTTTTGCGTTTTGCTCACTACACGTTGTTTTAAATTTGGAAATGAATTATCTCAATTACTCTCTAGAAAATGATTGATCTGGATGCAACTCTTTGAAGATACTTATGGTTTCCTAACAATTGTTATTAATCATTATTATTGCATTAAATTTGATCAGCTTAAATATTTCCTTCATTGTTATGTCATTGTTGTTGTTGTTGTTGCTGCTGCTGCTGCTGTTGTTGTTGTTGCTGCTGCTGCTGTTGTCCTTATCGTCGTCGTCGCCCTTGCCGTTGTCGTTGTCGTTGCCGTTGTCGTTGTCCTTCTCGTTTTCGTTGTCGTTGTCGTTGTCGTTGTCGTTGTCGTTGTCGTTGTCGTTGTCGTTGTCGTTGTCGTTGTCGTCGTTGTCGTTGTCGTTGTCGTTGTCGTTGTCGTTGTCGTTGTCGTTGTCGTTGTCGTTGTCGTTGTCGTTGTCGTTGTCGTCGTTGCCGTTGTCATCGTCGTTGTGCAGTGCAGTGAAATTTCCCCAATTCAATCACTTAACATAAAAGACACGCACACGCACACGCACACGCATACGCATACGCACACGCACACGCTCATTTACACGCACACGCACACGCACACGCACAGACCCACGCTTAAACACGCACACGTGCAATTGAATTTTCAAATTTAAAATTTTATCCCAAAAATAAAGTTCAGCAATAACTTCACCTTATCGTTAAACTTTCAAATCATGGAATAGCTTAAATTTATAAGTTTTTTTGGTGTTAGACCTTAATTTAGTATTCCAAATATTCCTTCAAAGCTGTGTGGCTAAATGCGATTCCCCTCACACCGTTTTAACAGTAAACTACCTCGAATAATTTATATTCGACTGCAGTAACGCCCTTTAATTTGGCTTACTCATACTTCCACAACTCACACACTTAGTAAAGTACCCATGAGACTAATTGGCGTGTACCATTACTGTATAGGCCTGTACTGAGCTCTTTAGCTAAGAGAAATTGTGTTAATTCGAAATGTCTTGTTGTGTTACGTTAATACTGCAAGTTATTAGTTATCTATTGCGGATATTACATATTACGCCTTTGTGGCGTGTGTTATGCTTATTACACTTTCAGTTATCTTTGTTCTTATACAGTGTGTCTTATGGCTGAATAGCCATAGCTCACGGGCGTATTCCTTGGGTCAGTTTAAGTAGAAAGAAAATAGTAAGTATCTACGTTTTTTTTTGTAACAAAATCAATGATGCCAATTGTTTCAACATCGCCACATTTGATGTGATGTCATTAATACCACCAGATTGGGTCCTTTGTAAGACAAAACTTTCTGATGTACGAGCATTATTTAATTTTTGTGAAACGATTTGCCAGTATTGTTGAAATTACTATCCAGGCCGGGAAAAACCTGCTATTTACACGGAGGGGCGCCTCCGTCTTTTGGCAAAATCCTTACCATTTCTCTAAGTAATAACTATGGTAATCGATGGATTCGGAAGGCTATATCCAGTTTGATTGCAACCGTGGGGTTACGTGAAGTCATCTGAAACTAAAGATGAATTAGTTAATAAAATTATGGCTGTGAGATCATACGCAACGGTATTCAGATTCTTCATAAAGCCCACTGTTTCTATTGTAAGAAGAGCAGCAACGTACAAGCGTAATAGGTTTTGCATAAAATCTAATCTAGTAAAGTAAAATAATGCGAACCCACTATTCTTTTATTTGCTCTAAGAAGCTTAGTATAGTTCATAAATTCTTAATTATCTAGTTGCCGACGTAAGTTCATAGCGTATTTTCGTTTCAAAATAACCCACGAAATACGCCGAGCTATGGCTGAGAGTCGTGGGACTCCCACATGTAAATGTATCTCACGTTACGACAGGGAAAAACTACGTGTACTATTAACTGCCAAATTTCGCAAAATATGTGCTCTGGTTTAATTCATTTAAGAGGCTATGTTAAATGTCATTCGACACATCGCAATACTTGTCATAAAAGAGAGTTACATGCTCTCTGCTAGCACTGCGGTAGAGCATTTTTCTCTTAATATGTATGTCAAACATCAATCTGAAATGTAAGGGTTTAATGTAACAAACCATTAACGTTCCAAATTTAACCCCAGGATGCATAAGCCCGTGCACAACTAGTTCCTATAAAGCCAGTTTGAAGGCTGGCAGGTTATTGTAATTTGTCAAGCACTGCTGCGCGGAATTATACGTGTTGAAATCTGCATTACTGTTGGATGTATAAAAGTCGGCGCAGCTGTTTTTTATTCAGTTGTAATAAAAGTTGCATTGAGTGAACTTATGAAACACGTATGATAATAACGTCAAAAAAGAATGTGAAAATCGTAACATTTGGTGACCGTGTCTATGAAGAAGCAGTGTCGCAATGGGAAACTGAAAGTGATAATCTCCCTTTTGAAGAAAGTGATGTGTCAGAAGCAGAAAATGATGACACAGAAGACACAAATTTCGAATTGGTTTCTGACGAATATTCTGGATCTAGTTCTGATGATGTTGACGATAATTCAGAGGATGATGTTGAAGATGTTGGTTTGAAACCTACAACAAAAAATAATATTCATCCGCACAACGTTATTCGGCGTGCACCAGGACTAGCAAGAAAATATATGTCTGCAACACCAAACGAAGCGTTTGAGTTATTTGTAACTACAGCTATTGGACAAGAAAATGTGAACTGTACTAATTTAGAGGGGAGACCTGTTTACGGAGCAAAAGGAAAGCCGTGGAAAGACGTAACCGTTCATGAATTTCTTGGGTAGAGAGAACTATTTTGTATGAATTTGCCAATCCTATATACTGATCCACAATGTACGTACTTCGCTTTGAAAAAATCCGAAGATTCGTCAGATTTGGCAACAAGAGAACCGGGAATACGCGTTTGGAAACCGATAAGTTAGAAATAGTGTCCTACGTTTGGAATGTATTCATTTAGCAATGCACAACCTGCATCATACCGAATACTAACTATTGTTGCACAACTCGTTGGGTTTAGAGGTAGATGCAGATATGTTCAATATGTGCCAAGTAAACCGGCAAAATATGGACTTAAAATATTTTGGATGTCTGAATCTAAGCCTGGTTATGCTCTGGATGGTTTAGTTTATGTTGATCGCCAGCCCGGAGAATCTTCACATAAAAACCTGGGGATTTAAGTAGTACAAACTCTTGTACGTGGCATTCATAATTCTGATTCTGATTCTGATTCTCACGATAGACAACTTCTTTACTAGTATTCCACTAGCAACTTATCTGTTAGATAAAAGTATTACTGTTGTGGGTACACTACGTCAGAATAATCGTGACATTCCGAAAGAAATAAAATCGTCAAAAGATCGTGTAGCTTGCCCTTCATAGTTTTGCTTTCGAAATAACGCATCCATGGTAAGTTACACGCGTGAAAATAACAAATGCGTAATTTTACCAAGAACAATGCACCACGACACATCTATCAATGATGACGCTAGGAGGAAGGCTGAAATAATCACTTATTATAATAACACAAAGGGCAGTGTTGATATCATGGATCAAATGGTGTCAACATCCACGTGCAAGAGGCAAAGTAAACGTTGGCCCATGATATTTTTCTTCAACATCATTGATGTTGCAGCACTCAACGCATATATAGTCTTTACGAAGGAACATCCCAACTACAACATTGAAGTGACCCACAAACGCAGATTTTTTTGAAAAATTTAGCAAAGGAACTAGTGATACCACATATGCAGAACAGATCTACTAACCCTAACCTACGGCGTAGTGTCCGGGAGTGTCTAAGCAGATTTATTGATATCTATAGTCCGCCATCCGCTCAAACAAGTGCAACAATTAAGAGAAAGGGATGCTCAGAGTGCCCCGAAAATATTGATCGTAAAAGAACAACGTTATGTATTAGTTAGTTAGTAAAAATAATACCTGTAATGAGCATAGTATTAGAATGTGCACTAAATGCTTCTAATCCCTAAAAAACGTTAAACAATAATGGTTACTTTCATATTTAATCTCACGTTTGTAATGTGAGAATAAGTAAGGAGGAAGTGATGGCTGTGGAAGGAGAGAAAATGCAGAATGGTTTTGAGGGAAACAAAAAACTCTTATGGAAATGAGTCAAAAATACAAAACGTGGCCCCAAAACAGAACGCTACATCAGTGATGAATGCGAGCAACGGAATAGTATGGGACGATTGTGAAGTGAGGAAATGCTGGCAAGAATATTTCGGAAAGCTATATAGTAGTGAGGAAAGTAAGACTGAAGGGTTAAATAAGGCGAATGTAGAAGTAATGGTGAATGCAACTCAGAAGGATATTGAGATAAATGAGGTAGAGAAAACGGTACGAAGGTTGAAAAAGGTATAGGAACAGGCGTAGATGAAATAACTAGTGAAATGCTAAAGTATGAAAATGCAAAGCATATACGAAGATTGTGTAAATTTTTCAATGTATGTTTTAAGTGTGGAAAAAATGCCGAAAGCACCATCATTGTACCACTGTATAAGGGTAAGGGGAACAAGAGTGATTGCAAGAACTACATAGGAATAAGTTTGCTCAGTGTACCTGGTAAGGTATTTGGAATAATACTGATTAATAAAGTCCGAGAAACTACATAAGCTAAGATTTGGGATGTGCAGGGTGGCTTCAGGCCAGGGAGAGGATGTGTTGATCAGATGGTTGCTGTCCAGCAGGTGGTCGAAAAGTGCAAAAAGGAAGGTGTACTGTGCGTTCATAGATCTGGAGGAAGCATATGATAGAGCGAATATGGAGACGCTGTGGAAAATAGTAAATGAATATGGCGTAAATGAAGGTCTAATAAACGGAATAAGCGCAGTATACAACGGTACCCGGGATGTGTTAGAGTGAGAGGAGGTGTGTCTTAATACTTTAATACTGAGCAAGGAGTGCGACAAGGCTGTATACTGTCACCGTAGTTGTTCAATGTATACATGGATGAATGTGTTAGGCAAGCATGTACCGATGCAAATGGTGTAATGGTTAGTGACGTAAATCTATGAGCTCTTATGCAGATGGCACAGTCCTACTAAGTAACAGTTCGAATGAGCAACAAACTGCTCTGAGGAAGTTTGGTACAGTCTGTGAGAGCATGGACCTAAAGTTAAACGTCAACAAAACTAAGATTGTGGAGAGTAGAGTATTTACCATGCAAGGTGAAGTTGTGGAACAAGTGGACGAGTTGGTATATCTGGGTAGAATGTTTACTGCAAATGGTACAATGGATGCTGAGATTGGACGAAGAGTCAATGCTGGAAGGAAAGAGATTGCAAGTATGTGGACGATATTAAGAAACGAAAGCATGAGCCTAGCTTCGAAACGTGCAAACTATAATGGCGTGTTTGTCTCGTCAGTACTGTATGGAAGTGAGACATGGGTATGTCAAAAAAAGCACGGAAGAAAAATAAAGTCCGTGGGTATGGATTCCTGATAAGCGTATGTGGTAAAACGAAAAGGGATAAGATCAAGAATGAGTGTATAATAACGGAGTCTGGCGAGGAAAAGACGATGATCGATATAAAAGTAGTATATTACGTTGGTTTGGTCACATTGAGAGAATGAATAAGGCAAGATTAACGAAGCAAATGCATGTGGGCGAGGTTGGGTGTAAGGCCGGGCCTGGTAGATCGCGTAAAACTTGGTTTAATGTAGTAGAATGTATGATGAAAGAAAGAAAAATAAGGAGTTTTAAAAATGACAGGACATGTCCGAGACAAATGTATGAATTTTGAGGAAGGTAGGGAGGTATGCACAGATAGGAAAGCATGGAGAAAGATTGTGAATGAAAAATAAATAAGAGGCAGGGATTGTTTTGCCTACCCCTGCCGGGGAATGACGTGAAGGTTGTTATGTATAAATAAATAAAGTTTTACTTCAATAACTGTTTCTATTCTGACTATACGTGATTTTATATAACGGGTCTCAGAAGCCCGGATTATGTAAATGCCGATATTTTATTGGTTAAATATCCTAGGGTTAACTTTGTACCCTTGCATGTACGAAACCATAGAGATTTTGGCATATGTGGGTTTATTAATGTATGTGTTTCCAAGTTTGGTTTTATTTCTATGAAACCTTTTCAAGAATCCGTGTAAAATTTATAAACCGACTTAGAAATTAATATTGCACGTACTATACAAAGATCTAAGTATAAGTGATTACTTCCACAAAAAGATTAACTTTACAGGTCAAACCCAGAAGTTTTCGCTTTAAACAAAGTGAGTTTAAAGATGTAATACTTTATAAAGAGATTGGCAAGTCAAAATTATTTAGAACGCAAAATATTAAGCTTTAAATTCTGTGTACAATTACTGTTAGGCAGTCTTTTTTAATATAGACATTACAATACATTTCAGAATTTTCACTAAAAGAATTAATTTCTTAATTAAAAATTTGTTCAAATACAATAAGCTTTACTTGATCCTGATATTATATAAAAATATAACTCTAAAATTATGAGAAGACTTTTTAATTATAAACTAAATAATTTTTTTTTAATTGCACGCAGTTAAAAAAAGTTAAAAATAAATACGGTTTGGGATTATCTTATCTTAAAATGAGGAAAACCAAACATTTTACCCTCGTTACAAATTAGGGATTTTTTAATCTTATTACCTAAACATATTTATGTATAAAATTAACGTTATCCTAAATATTTACCTTACACACATTTTTAATAAAATTATGTTAATAATTAAATACACGACGACATTACTTTTAATTTTTTGATATAACTAAGTAGAAACTGCAGTAAAGCAGATTCTAAAAGAATACAAAACTTTTAAATAGAAAATTTAAAATACAAAAATATGTTTTTCCACGATCGTACCGTACCATAAAGCACACTTTAGAGACCTAAAAGTAGGGCGTTAAAGTTCTATTCTACACTTTAGGGATATTGATTTTATAAGCCTGGAGTTAGGTAAATTTTATTATAAGCAAATTTTATTTGAAATTTTCGTCTTATATTGTATTTTTTTTCACCCTTTAATGCATTTCGAGTTCATAGATGTAGTCAAGTTAAGCGCTTAACCTTTGATTTATACCTTGTGATGAATTTATTCAGGTGGAAGTTGGACATAGGATAAATTTTATCTCTCAAACAAGGATTGCCATAAGTCTGGAATACATCATACACTTAAAAAATTTCCAGAACGATTCAAAATGTGATAAATGAATTACTTGTTGGTTTTGTTCCTATTGTAATTTAATTTCAGTATACCATAGCCTTAGTGCAAAAATAAATGTAAAACTAATTAATTTAATTCAGTAACTTTAAAAAAAACTATAGTATTAGTAAATTTTAAGAAGTTAATTAGTAACAGTAAATTTTTAATCTATAATTATAAAGAATATTTTTTACAAGAATTTAATTTCATCCCCTTTTGCAATCTGAAAATGCTAAAATCATTAAATATACATTTGTGGCCTTAACGTTTAATAATTTATCTAATCGTAAAAAGGAATGGAAAATGATGTAAAAAGAGTGTTACGACAAAGCTTTTAGTGAAGAGGTTGCCCATACCTCTACCTCTATTAGTATAAAATGCTTTTGAAATGGAGGAAAAGTAGCGTAAAATTTAAGAAAATGCACAAAATGTTATTATTCTAAAGAATGTGTGATTACTCGAACACTGAGTAGCATAATTACTTGCAAACAAGAATAAATTATAAATTTTCTTTCATCTTTTAAGAAACTACATATATTAAAATTTTTGCTGAAAATATTAATTTTTTACTTTATTACAGTAAAATTGAATTTTTTATCATCATAAAATAATTTCTGCAAAAATGATAATGAAAAGAAGTAATTTGTAATCTAACCTTTAATCACAGTAAATCTACATACAGCTTAACAATCATATTCTAAAAGTGAAAAATCGTTGTGTTAATGCAAGTTTTAATTTTCTCCCTAAAAGCTGTTTTTATTATTGCATGTATTTTGATCAGCGATATCTATTGGTGAAAATGTCATGTATCAAGGGAGCGAACTGTTAAACAACCTAACCTAACTGCTAAATTCAATGGTTTCTCTATATAAAATAACAATTTTCCATTTAGTACCATTTCGGTGTATGCAGACGCTAATGATGGAACGCCAAAATTGCATTAGTTTGTTGTTTGATTTGAAGAAATCTGCTGCCGAAGCCCATCTTGGATTTTGACGTCACAAAAGCCCCGGGGGTGTGGGGCACTTGCGCGGCCATTCTTTTTTATGCCCACGTGGGCGACCGCGTTTTAAACCTTTTTTTATCCCTAATTATTTTTTTATACGCTTACGTGAGAAACCGTATTTTTTACCCTTATTTTTGTAATGATTTCTTTGGGTTATTTTGCGACCCTAATTATTGTTTGTGGTATTAAAGACCTTTTGGGCATATTAAGAGCAGTACCCCTGGAGGTTAGGCAAACGCACACGCATACAATGTTGGAAATTGCATAATTAATCAGATATTATTATTAAAATTATCGATCTTATTGCTTTAAAATGGTCATATGCTATTCGATGATCTTTTACCTATACGAGAAAACGTTGTATTTCTAATAAGGAGGTTCTTGTACGACACGTGTAGGGCTTAGCAACTTGTTCTCAGGTCTTCGCCCCCTCACTGGAGATGGTATGGGAACCCTAACCTTATGAGACAAGTGTAGAGCGTAGCCCCTATCGTGGCCCCCTTGGTGCAATTGTATGTGGTTCTAACTTAATCTTACAGCTGTAGGCCTTCGCCCCGTCATACAAAACTGTATTCTAATAAGGAGGTTCTTGTAAGGCAGGACACATCAGGGTCTGCGCCCTGGTCCCTATGAGTTAAAATTGACTTTAGCGCCATCTAACGGCATATAACTAATGAACATTTTCTATAATAGAAGTTGATAATACACACCTCTCTCTCTCTCTCTCTCTCTCTCTCTCTCTCTCTCTCTCTCTCTCTCTCTCTCTCTCTCTCTCTCTCTTGCCCTATCTTGTTTCTCTCTCCTCTCTCTTTCGGCTCTTTCTCACAGACACAAACAAATCAATTAATTAATCAATCTAAAACAAATCACGCTCGATCACCAGATCAGTCAACCGAAATTATGTCTTACAGTTTGCGGAAACCAGATTACAGTTCAAACTGAATACATTAAAGTCTAATTAAATATGACGTGAAATAATAAATAATTTCTACCCTAATGCAATGATGCTTTATGTATAGGCAGATTCTCTAAACAGTCACCACCTATACATTCGGAACATCATATCTGATTTATTTGCATGTTCAATTACATACACACAAAATTGTTTCATTGTAACGTGTTCATTAACAGCTGTAAAAACCCCATTAAAAAAGACTGGAAAGTAATAATTAATTATATATAACATAGAGTTAAATTAAATTAACATGTTTTAAGAATATCAAACTGATATAATGGAAATAAAAGACAAAAGGTTTTAATGGTTTTATTATTATACGTGAATTAACAATAACTACAAGTTTAAAATCTACGAATACGTACGTACTTACTATTTGTAGAGCTGATCTTATGACGTCATCCTATAAGAGTAATAATACATTCTAAAAAAGTGTTTTTTCCTTCAGCTGTACCATACGTTGAACTGAAATATTTTTTATACAACGTGTCTCACTAAAATACGATTTGTGAATGGCTGGATATAAACAGATTATTACACTCCGATCACTAACTAATTTAGAAAGTAATACACAAAACCTGAATACTGCTACTTATATTTTACCTTTCTCTTAAAATAATTAATAACGAAACGGTTTGAAAAATATTCATATTGTACATGCCAACACTCAAATTGTTTTTATAAAAAACCATATTAAGAGTTTGGAATGTAATAATTACGTGTTTTAAATTCCACAACAATGTGTAGTAAGAAACCACTGTTCATGTTTCATTTAGCTAATTACCGTGTAATTATATAACTCTGTTAAAATTAATAGTCTAAAAAATTGATTACGAATATCGAATGGTTAACATAATTTCTTTTAAAAAACACTAAATCATAAAATTTTATAACACGATTTTTGAAAACACACATGCTGAATTAAAAAGAAAGAAAATAGTAGGTATCACACAATTCTTAATTAAAAAAAGTAGGGTACTAAAAAATCTCTTTATTTATCAGAATAGAATGGTTCGGTAACAGGCGTTAAACAATAATTTGATTATCTCGTCATTTACTACATGTACTAAAATAGTTTTTTACAAAATCAAACATAGGTAAATTATGTAATCTAAAATATAGAAACATTAACGTATAAAGTCCACACACATCCGAATGATAGTCTTGTAGTATTGTTTTATTGTATACGAAGCATCTGGAATTCTTCTCTAGGAAACGTAAATGATATCCTAGCGGCGCTCGTCCAAAGGAATCAAAATACTCGCCGTTACCATTCTCGTCAATGTAGATAGCGGTCCATCTGCTGACCTGGTTTGTTTTCAGGATCCGTGTTTACGATAATTGCACACGATCTAGGTGCGTATCTCTGAAGTTGATTAGAAGCACATACAAGCAGAACCACATTCTTCTTGTGGCTGGGGATCGATTTCAAGCATCTCAACACTTGTACCGCATACATCTCTGGAATTGGTATGCGTCCAGTCTTGCAGTAGTAAGGCGTTTTCCAGTGCACACATAGGCTCAGTGATGTTATGGTTTAAACAGCTATATGCTTTTGCTTCCTTTTTCAACTGTTTAATCGACGGGCAACCAGTCTCCCCCAGGTTTACTATTGGTTTGTTAAGAAACCTTAAAAACGGTTGTTTTTCACGGGCCTTAACGTGAATTTTGTTAAATGGGCGCAACACTCTCATCAACTCCTCACGGAAATTGTTGTAATGTACATGACCCGACCACCATTTCAGCCCATAATAATTATCCTCCATAAATTTTATCTGTCGTGACATGGATCCTGATATAAAGTAGCCTCGAGGTGGTCAGCATCAACGATAAACGACCGTGATCTGTAACCACGGCAAATTCTTTCGGTATGAATTCGTTGAACACCACTAAACCCTTGTACGTCCAAGTATGCGTCCATCTTCTATCGGCAGCTGCTGTACACTGAAGCTTGCAGGTTAGAGCTACCACTTTTAACAGCTAAAATCCACAACGACATTCCGATGTTTATCGATCTCGATTACGTTATCGAATTCTGCATACACCAAACAGTTAACGGTTACGGTGAGCGCTTCTTCAAACCCGACTTCCAGCCGAAGGGACCCGTTTCTAACTAAATTCCAGTGCGTACTAGCGTTTGCGGACAGGTCAGGTGTTAAGTCAAAGGCCATTAAACAGTAGCCGTTGGGGTAATCACTTCTCGATATATCGTAAAAAATACGGTCTCTCACGTAAGCGTATAAAAAAATAATTAGGGATAAAAAAGGGTTGAAAACGCGGTCGCCCACGTGGGCATACAAAAAATGGCCGCGCAAGTACCCCACACCTCCGGGGCTTTTGTGACGTCAAAATCCAAGATGGCGGCGCAAGTGCCCTGGTTCTACTTCCGTCATATTCCAATTGTCGGTTTTGGTTTCAACGCTTTCAAAGTGGTGATTTTGATGTAATGACATGTCTGGAGGACCAAAAAAGTTCGAAGACCATAAGTTGCAAGACTTATTGAACAAAAACCCAGCTCAAACTCTCAAAGAACTTTCAGACAGCTTAGCAGTTGATAAATCAACTGTGTTCAAACGTTTACGTGGGATGGGAAAAATGTAGAAGGAGGGTAAATGGCTACCACACGAATAGACTTAAAAAATACCATTATGAACAGTGTCAACATCGCGGTTTCATTGCTTGTCAGGTAAAAAAAGAATAGTTTTCCGTAGTGTATTGTAATTGCCGATGAAAAGTGGCTCTACTACGACAATCCCAAGCGCAAAAGGTCATGGGTTAGTCACGGAGAGCCATCCACAACGACATCGAAGCAGAATATTCATAGTCCTGCTGTGCATATGGCGGAATCAGCAAGGTGTAGTGTATTACAAGGTACTAAAACCGAATGATACTGTTACTGCAGATGTTTACCGACGTCAATTGAACAAATTGAACGAGTATTGTTGCAAAAAAAAATCAGCAATAGCTACTAACAGATCCAAAGCCATCCTCTTGCATGGCAACGCTAGGCCACACGTTGCAAGAGTTGTGAAGGATACAATTTTGCAGCTCGAATGGGAAGTTCTGCCGCATCCAGCGTATTCACCAGACCTATCGCTTTCTGATTACTATTTGTTCACATCGATGCAGCATTACTTGGCTGACACACGGTTTCGAAATGCAGAAGAAGTGCGAAAATGAATCGATGATTGGATCGCTGCCAAACCACCATCGTTCTTACAATACAGTATCGTCATGTTACCACAAAGGTGGGGAAAAAGCTGTAGAAAATGATGGAAAATACTTTGATTAATATATATTGTACCAATTCTTCCCAATAAATGTCTTTTTGGAGTGAAAATATGATAATAATACATGCAAGTACCTATTACATCCTAAATCTGCGGCCAGCAAGCTTTCAAAACTAATTCGCGATTAGCCATTTCTGTTATATAACTCTTTTATCACTTAAATACGTAGAACTACCTTGACCATTATCAGATACCAGAGAATTCTTAAAACTGAAATATGCACCGCGCAATGGTATCAAAACACGAGGTCAAATTAAGCGAATATCACGGTTGGTCAATCACAGTGATTAAAATGATTGCATGACCTGTTCAATGACGCTTTAGCATGATGCAATGGAAAAATTGTTGTCTGCTAAAATTAGTTCTTTTGCCACCTAAATAAATCTCAGTAAAACTGAAAATAAACTGTATAATGTGGTGGCTAGAGCTATCAGTGCACAATGATGTTAAACTAACTCTTCACTTCAATGCGCTTCTTCAGTCTTTGCGTATAAACACTCAGTCACTGACTTCATTGCTGTTTTGCTTCACGATCATATCCGTAGCTCCCACTCTCATCATGTGTAATGATACGGGTCCGTTCCCTTAGCCCCCCATCAATTCAGAAACGAACATTTTTTTAATGTATTAATTGTGCCCAATTGTGCTTTGGTATACATAATTAATGCCATCTTGGTTTCGGAGACGTTTTCAAAAATCAAGGAGAGGCTAGAAAACGCTTAGACTCTCCAAAATGTGAACTGTTCCTAAAATGCGGCGCACGATTTCGTAGTATTTCAATTGTACTTTAGTACACCCCATCTGTGCCTTTTTGATTTCGGAGATACTGTTAAAAATCGCAGAGGGGCTAGAAGAACGCTTAGCCCCCCCCCCCCCCAATTTGAACAGTTCCCAAAATGCGGTATACCATGTTGAGTATTTCAATTCTCCTTTAGTACACACATTTGTGCCTTTTGATTAAGGAGATATTTTGAAAAATCGTATAGGAGCTAAAAGAACGCTTAGCCCCTCCAAAATTTGAACTGTTCCTGAAATGCTGTATACCATTCCGTACTATTTCTATTGTTCTATAGTACACACCATTTCTGACTTTTTGGTTTCATTGACATTATTAAAGCGGTGTGATGTGTTTTTACCTTGTTCTCAATTTTTGGGGAGCTAGTCATGAATTCATCTCAACTGAAAAGATATTTGGAATCTTAATTCCTACGCTATCGATCGGTGAAAATGGATTTGAAAGAAGATGCGTCATTTCAGTCTGATCTAGTTGTCCGCCCGTGTACGCGATTACATAAAAACGGCTCGTTTTTCACACTAAAGATATTACATTTATCGAGTCTGAGGGTGATATTGGCTCTTGGATTTTATTTCCGCATATTATAAGAATTAATCGGCCAGTGTTCAAAATAAGGCCACCATTTGGCCCAAATAAACCGCATAAAAGGCATTTTTTTGCTCCATACTCATTGGAAACCATTAAAGGCATACGTATATTCTGTGTGTAAAATCGCAATTAGGCACAGTTAAAATTTTATAAAGTAGTTCGTTAATTCAATAAAGTATGGAATTGGGGAGGCGGGGGAGAGGATTCTACAAATCCCCCGATATTTTTTCGAAATACTAAAGAATCTGATGTGCCTAGCACATAACTTTCTTATGCCAGTATATTACAAATAGAGACAAATGTTAATCAGTTGCGATACGTTTATATTTAACTTATTCATATTTGCTCTTATATTAAATGTACAAGGCACATGTACACACGTAAAAGTATACATGTAAAAAAAAATTGTATTATCAAAAAGTAATAGATACCTGGTTAAATTTGTTTATATATTAAACATTTCGCTCTATACACATATAATATAATATATATATATAATCACTGGTATGACATTCAGTGCGATATTAAATACACAATCTCGTTTTTAAAGAAATTGTGTATTTTGTTAGCGCATCGCCGAAACCTTTAAAGTATAACTAATGTACATAGAAGCACACTTTAGAATAATCAATAGCCATAAGAATACCTTTTTATAAAAAAAAGGTTTGATCTGGGGCTGGACATTCCATTATCTCTCTAACATTTTTTCCGAAATACCTATTAGAACAACGAATAGGTTGATGTGGCAAATTAACGAACAATTAATTGCTTTCGGAAGTCAAAAAAGTCAAAATTTAGAAGAGATGAGCGATCTTTTGACCCTCAAACAATTTTTCAAAATATCTCGAAAACTAAATGACTCAATTGGTGTATACTAAACAACAATTGAAATACAACGAAACGCCGTTCATTCTATGAATATTTGAAATTCATGCCATTTTTCAAAATAGTACCAAATCAAAAAGGCACAAATGGTGTGTACTAAAGTATAATTGAGCACACAGTATATTGGAAAACATAAAATTTATCCTTTTTCTGAAATAACCGTGCACGGATCGAGATTTCTTCATAAGATTATGAATCAAAAATCAGCAGGCAAAGAATTATAAATCGCCGATATAATCACAACTGGGCACAAGGTAATCCACATTATCCATCATAAGGGAGCGTAATTAGCAGGGTCATTTTGGTTTTAATGTTTTTTGTTTAATTATGGACAATGCAGTGGCATATCAAACATACGATGAAAATTTTTTTTATTAATGACTTCCTAAATGCTGCACCTCCACGTGACAGGCAAACAAATGGTAATAGCTGGATGATGCCCTAGCATATTCCGTTACAGCTGTACACCAGCAGTTGACTTTGATGTTCGAGGATCGATGGATTGGCCCACAGCAGTGTTGGGTAAAATCCATTTATTTAGGATCTAGATACAGATCCAAACATATTTTTAAAAACTGATCTAGATAAAGATCCAAGATCCGTACGTAAAAATGGTTCTAGATAAAGATCAAAGGTCCTTGAAATGGGATCTAGATCTTTTATAAAGATCCCACATTCCTAAAATTGTTTCGAGATTTTTCTAATTATTAATATTATCTTTAATTGCTAGTATTGCTACTGATGAGTAGTACTCCCATTCCCATGATCATTTTTCATGTAATACAAATATTAGTCCGTAAGATTAAATTATTAAGAAAAATAATATACAAATATAATTTTTATAGGTTTTTATTGAAAACTGACATTAATTATTTAACGCACTACAAATTACAAAATTAGTATTAGGTACACATTTACACTTGCAAGTTGCAATGTTAATTGTTAATTTAACTTAACACATAGTTGTTATACAATTATAAGGGTAAAGACATTTATCTAAATTATTATAAGTATACATTACATAATTACATTCTATTATCTAATTTTATTTTATTTTATTTTAAAATTAATAGCATCTCAAATATATCATCACCTAATCTATTCCTACGAGGAGTTAAAATTAGTCCACCCATACTAAATATCCTTTCAACGGGGGCAGATGAAGGAAGTATAGAATTATATTTTAAAAAGATTTCTTTTATAGCAGGGTACATGTTTAATTGCTCATAGTTAGTGCTTGTGTCTTTAAAATAATTTGTGCATTCTGAATCAAATGTTGTTTGCGATTGAGTATTTATTTTTAAGAAATCAAAGAATTCGTCCGTGGCAGAGGATTTTTTTTCAGTAAGTGTGAACTGAATTTCTGATTCTGAATTATTAAGATTTTCTTGAAATCCGGAATTGTTAAGTTCACACAATAATTGCGTTTGACAGAATGCTGTTTCACTTTTAAAGGGGGTAATTTTTAACCACCATAATTTAAATTTTGGGTTAGAAATTGTGGATAACAGGTATGGTCGACTACTAGAATTTTTAATATCCATTATATTAGAGAAACGTCTTGTAAAGCCGTTCAATAAACATTCTCTTAATTTAGAACAAAATGTCAGTTTGTCATTGCTTCTAAGCTAGCTTTAATTTTGAAAAGTGTTGGCAAAACAGTACCTGACAAGTTTTTTCATCTTGTAAAATATCTATTGCAACGGCTATAGGTTTTGTAACAGAAATATATTCGTTTAAAAACACAAAATCTGACAGTTGGAACACGTCTAATTTTAATAACTTACAAACATCACTTAATTTTGCTTCAATATTAATTAGTTTAACACATGCGTCATACATGGAATTCCAACGAGTAGGACAAGGAACTTTCAATTTGACACCGCAAACATTTTCTAACTGATCCGACGCCTTAGTTGACCTACTCACTAAATTTAATTTGTATTCGTTATGAATTTCACTTATTAATACCTCAATTCTGTCAAATGTGTGTGCAAATTTAAATCGCCTACAGCTTAATGCAAAAGATTTACGTTGGAAGCTATTACTATCGATAAAGTGTGCAGTCATACCAAGATAACTTTTGTTATTGGTGCTCCAAACATCTGCAGTTGTACAGACGTATTTGGTTTTATTTAATTCTTCTATTACAGCACCAATAACTGCTGATTTCTCTTCTTCTAATTTACTCTTGAGCGTTTTTCGGTCACAAGGTTTTTTGCCAGAAAGTCCTTCTACTAACCTAATAAATGCGGGTTTTTCGACGGAACAAATAGGCCTCATCTCTTCAATTATGTAATCTAAGACGAGTTTGTTAACCGAGTTCTTTGTGGTAGAACTGGTAGATCGTTGAAAAATGTTAGTCTTGTTGAAATTCTTCATTGATAAAATTTCGGTTTTACTTTTTTTTGTTGTCTTTTCTGCATAGAATTTGCTAAATGTTACTGGATGCTTTCTCTAGAAAAAAAGGAGAAAGTGTATGTTAATTTATAAAATTCAGATTGAAGTCACTTCAAGTTTCAGTCAAAATTTAGATAACACCAATTTTGAAAGCGACTGAATCCCATCTTTTATGAATACAGGTATCATAAACATTTAAAAAAGTTTTTTGATGCATTAGGGACTTTAAGAAATAAATCTCAACCTTTTGTAAACGTTCTTTTACACACGAGAAACTAAGTATTTTGCAACAAAAAATACTTTACGTAATTCATATAGAATTTAATAAGAAAAATTAAGTCTACAAATCACGTTTTGATATATCAGATGATATATTTCGTAAGAATCCAATAAATGATACTAAAATTCTGCCAAAAACTATATTAATACATACCTTCATATGCCGAATAAAATTTCCTGTTGAAGTCACGTGACCTTGTATTTGTGCGGGACAATTTAGACACTGGGTCACTATCTTGTTGTCACATTTTGATAAAATTTTATAAAATTTACCGCTTAAGATTGGCGGAACTTCCATTAATTCAGCTTCGTCACTCATTGTTGATCTAACTAACAATTAACAAATGTGCTTTACTTAAAGTCGTATTCTTAAGAACTGAAGACAAGATTGTTGTTTTCTATACCTCCTTTTGTTCGATTAAATTAGCAACAGGGAATTCCAGTTCCACTTAACTTAAGTACCTACTTTAATGGATGGATGACCCCATTGTCATTACTCATTAAGTCATTAGATTAGCACTTAGCTGTCATTACCTGCCTTTGTAGCTTTGGGAAACAAAACAACCGACGGAAATATTAACAAAGGAAATGAATAGTTCTATTATTGGTTATTTCGAATTTAACATGCCTCAGGCAGTAGGTAATTATGTAAATGTGTATGTATCTCTGTGGGGTACGGATGTAACGGTCGTAACGGAGCATAATGTATTTTTAAATATAAAGCTCTGTTGCCTCAAGCCAGTTAAAATTTCACAAAATACCCTTAAAATACATTTTAAAATATTCTAATGGATCTTTGGATTCAAGTACTAAAGATCTGTTAAAATGTGATCTAGATCCTAGCAGAGCAAAGTATCTAGATCCAGATCATAAATCCGTTTAGTGGATCTAGATCCTGGATCTAGATCACTTTGATCTAGATCCTACCCAACACTGGCCCACAGACACCCTCTAACTGTCCACCCTGATCACCTGATTTGACTTCCTTGGATTTTCACCTCTCGTATACTATAGGCCTGCATAAACTAGAGAGTAATTATTCAATCGTATTCACGATGCGTTTACTTCGAACGAACTTCATAGGTCTGTTTCGTGACGAGTGTATGTCAGAGTTGTTAAGTGTTTGAGTCAAATTGGCGGTCATATGGAACAATTATTGTAATTTTACATTCGTTGATTATTTTTTATCATTATCTTTCTATTTTTTTATGTCTTTTGTTATTGTGTTCTAAATTTTGTTATGTTCCTGTTAAATTTTCGTGTTCTAATTAAAGAGAATTTCTGCGGTTTCAGTCGTGTTCATTTTGTTTGGAATAACATACGATGTTTCGGTTTCTACCAACAATCACAATAAAATAGAAAATATGGATTGACAAGAAAACCGGTAAATCTATACAGAGGCGCAAACTAAGGAATGGTTTGAGATCCTTGATACATTTGTGTCTAAAATTGGACTAAGTGCGTTGACGTCTGCACCAATGACTGTTTCTCTACGCTTGGCTGCTAGGATGTTCCTGATATTTTTCGGACCAACACCCTGTGCACAGTAGACTTATTTCATTATTCACAGGTAAGCGACTAGTCCATTAAAGGCAAGGGTTTTCAAAAAACTCAGTAAGAATATGGGAGCCCAAACCCAACCATTACTGTGTTCCTCGGTCAAACTGTGGTGGGAAATTTTTATTTTAAGGTTACCCTTAAAGGGCACAAACATTGTGAATATTTGTCTGATTGCAGATATTTTAATAGAACTAGCTTCTTAAACGACATTTTTCAAACCTGAATTCTCTGTCTCTCACTACTAGCAAAAACATGCATTTTTAAGTCTATGGAGAAAACTCACTTGTAGAGAACAAAATTGAATAATGATGTCGGCAAAAATTGGTTTTTAATATTGGAGCAATTATTGAAATCAACTTAATTTCTTGCAAGCTATAACAATTATATTTTAACAGCACTTATCATAACTGCAGATTATCTAGTTTGAGAAATACTTTCTAAATGAATTATTAAAGTTGTCGTGATTTGAGAAAATTTGCAGGTTTGCAGACTCATCCATCCCATTAATATTATATTTCAATCTGACATGAATAACATATAAATGCCCGAATTTGTTCAATAATGCAGAGTACTCAAATGCAGATTCACAAGGTACTTTATTTTTAAACGCGCAATTTGAAGTTCCTTTCAATGATTCAAAGGTTGTAGAATATTTAAAAGCATTACATTGAATTTAATCACAATAATTCTAATCTGATTAAATATTCGACTATCTAGTAGGATCGCTACGTTGTATTATTTTAATTGTAATATATTAAATTTACAAATAAATTAGGAAACAAAGGAAATGGTCAATTTTTAAATACAGTTATGTGCTAAGAAACTAGTTTAAACTGTGTACTTTGACAAACTTGGTCAATAAGGTAATGGTAATAATAAAACGTAAGTTCAATTGCACACACGCAAAAAACAAACAGGGAATTACAAATACATTTAAATTACATGAAAAATAAGCTTCACACAGTGCCTACATAAATTAATCAATTGGGTGAAAACTATTCAAACGGGGACGATTTGCAAGTCAAATACCAATAAAATAGTTTAAATTGTAGCGATGCTAGGAACGAGATGTCAAAGATCACGGTAACCAATAATGGACGTATAGAGTTAGCGCCAACACTAACGTTTTGATACACGCACACACAGACTCACACACACGCACGCACACACACGCATACGCGCACACGCACACACTCGCATACGCACATACGCATACTCGCACACGCACAAGAATACCCGTAACATTCGTTTACACATTGAGCTACTTTCAAAGGTGAAGCATGGGTTAGTTAAAAGCTAACTTCCTAATTTCTACTATCAAGCTGGCAATTTAAGAGTACGGCTTTTATGGTAGTTGAATTTTCTGTACATCATTTTATTGAATTTTTGTTCGGATCTTATAGTAAACCTTTAATTAGGTTTGTTCACCGATACTACATTTCGGTACTGTATACGGCATAAAAGCTTAATTACACGTATTTAATTATTTATCTCTGATAATGAAAACAAGGCGTTATGATTTTTTAAGGTAAAACTTGATTCGTAATTGAAGCTTTCATTGCACCAGTACAACATTTCTTTGCTTTTATTTATTATAAAGGAAAGAAATTTCCTTGAATTGAATTTGATTTCATTTAGAGATCAAGGCGCACCTTTAATTGCAACGCAAGAGTAACTATTATACATAGGACAAAGAAACGTTTACTAAAATTTTAATTCAGGATTCCACGTTCGTATCCAGATGAAAGTAACATCCTGATACCTCAAAACAAAAATATTTTAATGAGTCA
This sequence comes from Vesta saturnalis, assembly GCA_036346205.1. NCBI lineage: Eukaryota > Metazoa > Arthropoda > Insecta > Coleoptera > Lampyridae > Vesta > Vesta saturnalis. The sequence continues at coordinate 2,371,879 of JARFJB010002538.1, forward strand.
TGAAATCTATAGTAAACAACGAAACAAGGATTATATTAGAAGACATTTCACTGATCCAGAGAGGGAACCATTAGTATAGAATTTCTGCCAGAAAAAAAGAACTTTGCAGCTTGGAAGTAACTGAATTCCAAAATAGTTGTACACGTTGAGTGCTGGCACCAGCTAACTTACACCGTTGGTCTCAGCTATACCTTATTATCGCTAAGATTATGATTTTTAAAATGTATTATATTGGTAAGCATTCAATAAAGTATAAAAAAATGTTTGATTCTTCTACTTTTCCCCATCTTTCGTTTTTTAGGACCCACTGATTATAAGGCAGCCAAGGAAGCTGAAATTTTTACGGTGTGTAAAGTGCGGCCAGGCAAACCCTACTGTTTTGGTAAATTTATTTGGATGAATTTGACCAATTGGGTTGAATTTTGTTTAGGACCAAAAATACTCTAAAACGTTGGAGGTTCTCCGACTACCTCTTAAGGGTATTCAGACATAAACAATCCATTCCAAAGTTATATGTATGTATCAAGGTGGTTACAACCACGTACTTGGCGCAGGTTGTTACAGTACAGCTATTAATTTATAGTACTGAATACTTTTCTTCACTTAGAATAATATGTATGTAATAATAAATTCTTAGCTTTCCGAATAACATGTTCTCGGTTCCCTCCATTACGTAGGACGCACAGTTCGTATCGTTCTGGCATATTTGTGGCCATATTTGAAACTGGAGGCTGTTGCATCTGTCGTATCGATTGTGTCATTTTCTCTAAAAACGGTTGTATTGTATGGTTACCTCGGAAAACCCATAATGTCAGCATACCCCAAACAAATGCATCCAATGGTGCTAACGTGAATTCACATTGTTTCAAAACGTTTCCCGCAGAGAGGCTTTTGTAGTAACCTTAATCTGACGTTTACTATCATTTTACCTCCGACGATCGAAATTCCATCAACGATAATGTTACAGTCGAAAATGAAACTAACACGAAATGTAACAGGTAATGAATGTAAACCGGACTACCTCGGAGGGACAGTGGGTCGTGGGCGTGTCTTTGAATTTTGAAATGCTGAAGGTGGTTAGTCGTATTGTCGAAAGTCGCAAATAGAGGTGCGTCGCAATTGGAGAAAAGTCAAGTAATGGGCCTCAGACAGTTATTAAAACAATATCGGTAAGAATACACCTGGGCACACGTAGATAAATCCGTCTTAAACAGTCAAGAGGTCTCAGTTACCTTTACGCTGGTTACCTCCAGGTGTACTTAGGAGACGCTTCGAAAGATTAGCTTTAGAGCAAACCTCAAAATGCCCACACGCTCAAGTATTAAGGAAGCGTACATGCAAATGAGCTGTTAGGGTTCAATGACTTTCTTTGAATTAATTTTACGTTACGTTACCCCCAACGCTTGTAAACAAAATACACTCAAACAAACAAAAAATAAACAACGCTAAATATTTCGCTTAATTATTAGAAAATCAAATTTAAATACTAATCATCTCCAAAACTCTGTTATCAATTGAACTTAAAATAATAAACATAAACTAGACAAACGTCATTCTGAATTCTCTAATCTGTGACATTAAACAAAAAGAATCTGTAATACAAAAAAATACTTGAAATTAAATACGTCAATTTTAGTAAATTACCACTGGTCACTTTCAAAACAAATCAATAAAATTTTAAATCAGAATTAGCATTTAATTAAATCCTTTAGTTATAATTCTTTAAATCACCCCTTGTAAATTATCGTTTTCGCTGGTCGGGAGATCACAAATAATGCTATTAAATCCAATTAATTGTTCATCTATTGTATAAACATCAGTAAAATAAAAAGACACGCAACAACGATACATATGTTAAGGCTAATTTATGGCCGGTTGTCTTAAAAACTATAATAGGGGAGAGTCTACCACCCCTCTTTTCAATTTTACAATGCAAAATGTTTATACTCATAAACTTATGGTACATAAATATAAATATAAATTAATAGTCACATTGTATTTATAGTACTGATAAATTATCAAACGTTTAGAACAAAAACATTCACAATGTGTGTATGTGTGCGTGTGCGCGTGCGTGTGCGTGTGCGTGTGCGTGTGCGTGCGTGCGTGCGTGTGTGTATCTGTATGTGTGTGTGTGTGTGTGTGTGTGTGTGTGTGTGTGTGTGTGTGTGTGTTATATTTGTTGTACATGCTTCTTACATTGAGATGTGTAATGCGGTAGCTACTTATTATTTCTACTATACCATCTCTTCGATGACTGGAGGAAGCATTTTTCTCTTTCGAATCTCGAAAAGACGACTAACACACGCATTTCTTGACCATAGATTTGCATCCATAGCGTTATCCATATTATTGCTACTGATTGTTACTTTGAAGGATGAGTATCTTAGGGGATATTTTGCTGGTAGCAAATGCAGGGCGTTACGACAGTCAAGGGGGCGGTCGCGGCGTACCTACCCAATTAGAAATTTAACCTTTAAGTACTCGTGTCAACTTTACATACAAAACTGTTCGCATGGCGGCTCCTAGGCACCAATGTGATTTATAGCTGTTTTTATTTTTTTTTTACAAGCATACTTAAAAAGCACTACATTCATAACAATAAATTGTTGTTTTGTAATCATGTCTAAGAAAGGTAAAACAATTTAAACATATTTAAAAAGTTTATTAACCATTAAAAATATATATTAGAGTACAAGTTTGAACAAAGGTTATAAATGTATTGATAATATATTATGTATATAAATATACATCAGATATAAATAAGATATAAAATATGTAAAATTATAAGAGTTGTACATAAGTTGTACATAAGATTATACATAACATTCATTGCATATAAGTTTACTGTGTTCTGCACAAATATTTTTGTTACAAATTGTACAAATTTGTTTTGAATATGTAAACACACGCGAATTTATTTATTATTATTATATTTATTACGAGAAATTCTACCAATGTAACTGCTCGCAATGCGCCTCTCAAGTGCCACATTACACACCGTTGTCTTTTTGTATTTATTAGTGAAAAACTTAACAATATATATTGGTCATAGCAGGTATTCCATATTCATAAATATGTAATTGAGGAATACATAGGAGGATAAATTATTAAAAAATTATTAAGAACGGTATAGAATAGAAGTTTCAAGATTGTCTGGCGCCTAATAGGCGCCATGCGAGTACTTAAACTTAAAGGTTAATATAATAAAATACTTTGAAAATACACACCTCTATTTTCATGAAAAAACATTTTATCTAGCCGTCTAAAATGTTTATCTTATTATTATGGCGTAAAAATAAATAAACATTAGAACATTTAAATAAGCATTAAGCATAAACTAATTGATTAGGTTTAGAACTGTGGGTAACAAGTCTATGCAAGTTGGTGAGCAAAGGCGTGATTTACGCAACCAAGCATGTTTCGACAAAAATACGGGAACTTGAATAACCTGTTTGCAGAGCAAGTGCACCGGGGCACCGCAAACAAAGGCATGCTCGAAATCAAATCTTTAAAAGGCAGGGATAGCTCTTCTAATGTGTGCTTCGTTAGTGATCCATACTCGTGCGTGATTGATATAGTAAAGAAGTCATTATACCCATTAGTTTTATAACTTTCTATAAATCGGTTGAAAAGTTAATGTATTGAAATCGTAACAAATTGTGAATTCTAAAATGTCTGAGACTAAGAAGAAATGTCGGCAGTACAATATTGAGTATTTGAAATATGGATTTACGCAATCTCCAACAATTCAATTATTACCTATGTGTTTAATTTACCAAAAAGTTTTTTCAAATGAAGCGATGAAGTCTTCTAGGCTCCAAGAGCATTGGAATAAAATACACGCGGATAAAAAGCACAAAAATTTATCCTACTTTCAAGGACTTGAAAAGAAATATTTAAAACTACCAACTATATCAAACCTTCTTGCATCGTGTTCTAAACAAGAAAATGGTGGGCTACGAGCTTCATATAATATTTCATTATTAATCGCAAACGCGGGAAAACCACACACAATTGGTGAGGAATTAATTATGCCGGCAGTCAAAGGGGTAATCGAAACTGTTCTTCATCTCTTACCCCAGAAAGAAGAAGAAGGATATACACTTGTAGCGTATTGGGGGTGGAACAAAAGGTTCGTGGCTAGCTGCTCGAGTCGGTATGAATTGTGGGTCAACGATAGTTGTCAAAAAAAAGGATTAAGGGCGCCAGAAGCTTAATTGTATGTTTTTCCAAACCACAACGAATCTATAGTGAGAATAATGAGAAGATGCGTACACGTAATCAATGACGTTTTGTAACTAGGTGATTGTACTAACTGCTTAAAATCTTTTTTGTTGGTTAAATTCATAGTAACCATGTTAATTTAAGAAAAAATCTAATAAAGTAAAATTTTTGATTTTAATTATTTATCACATTCTATTTTGAATGAAAACGACAAAAATATTTGAAATTTGGGGTTTATTTTTTTTTTAGTTTGCCCAGTGTCTCATTAGTACGATTCATTGTATTGCACTTTAATCGACTTAATTGTTTGTTTAAATTTTTACTTCTCGCGTGTATCATTTCGTGATTATGCCTAGAGATATCAATTTGTTAGTGCAATGGTTTGATTCACCTAACCTAATAATGGCGGGTTACTTTCCACGAAAATCAAAGGAACTTATTGCTTCCCTAGTAAGCTATTTTGAACAAGGGGACAAGGGTGGACCTTTTCTTCCTATGACTGCGGTAAGAGAAGTGTGTTCTTACATTTTTATTCTGTAATAATTGTTATCACATTCCTTGTTACAGCGAGTAGCTGCTGGGTTAAATATAAGTATTAGAACAGTTAGTTCTATCTCGCAAGCCTGTAAAGCGAATGAACATCTGCGAAGCCCTAAGAAGACGAAAACTCGTGCAAAGCCTATCACTGACATTGATAACTTCGATCAATCTTCTACACGCAACATAATTTATGATATGATCAAAAACAGTAAGAGGATATTATTTAGTGATTACATTATAGTTGAATATGAATAATGTTTAAGAGGAATGCGTTACTTTAAACACACTTTCTAAGTGTTTGAAGGAAAATGGCATCTTCAATGGCTCAGTAAGTTCTTTGAGAACAGTTCTCCATACTATATAAGAAAGATGATCCACGAAGGGGTCTGATGGAGTTACCAAACATTGCCTTATCGAGATTTCGTTTTTTACAAGAATATATAAAAAATCTCAAAACAGAAAGTGGGCTTGAATGTGTGTATTTAGATGGGTATTTGAAAATGGCACAACATGTAGGTCATGGCAAGATACTAGTGTGAAAAGTGTAAGAAAGATTAAACCAGAAGGACGAAGGTCACTTTTTGATTACATGAGTCAAGTAGGTTATTACTTTTATTATTTTTAAAGGCATATAGTGCTTCATGCTGGTAACATTCATGGCTTCATTCCTGGATCATCTTTGATATTCTCGTCGAAGACGAAGGACCAAGATTACCACGTAGAAATGAACAAGGAGAATTTTTTTAAATGGTTCAAGGAGCATTTGTTGCCAAATTTATAAGAACCGTCTCTAATTATCATTGACAATACCATAGCAGTTCATTGAAAAAAATACCGAACTCCAACTGAATTGCAAGATTGGTTACAACAAAATAATTTGGAATATCCTTGCCATGCCTTAAAAATGAATTTGCTTGACATTGCTGCACGGTTAGTTAACTACTTATAGGTTTCAAAACAATCAAAATTTCGCTGAGTGGTAAATAACAGTAAATAGTAGTAGGTTAAAATAAAGTAGATAATTTATTATGATGTTAGGATTTAAATGAATGTTTACCTCAACGGTGGAATGCTTAATTGTTTTAATTTTGATGGCCAATAATCTTTCAGATTCCCTTCGATATAGGGTGATTTTTAATAAAAATCGAAGTAAAGAAAAATGGCATCAACCAAATTTGACACTTAAAAACCTTCAATTCATGAATGTCAATTGTTAGAGGAAGGCGTTGTGGCGAGAATGTTTCACCGGAAGTGCATTATTGTATTTTTAGTAACAATAATAAAAATTAGAAATTACCAAAAATTTCCTTATATAGGCTACACTCTTGTATTTTGGTTGGATAGGCAACCCACAATAAACCATAGTACAAACTTTTACATAATTATAATAATATAATAATATTATTAAAAAAATTCTTTTGAGTAATAATACAGTGCAAAGAAGAATAGATGGAATTGCTAAAGACGTTGAACTGTCATTATGTGATTACTTAAAAACTTCCAAATTTTCCATTCAACTCGATAAATCAACTTTACCATATAACGAAGCATTACAGCAATGACGGGTCGTCATAAGGGTTTCATGGCGCATTTAAAACAAGCAGTACCAAATGTACTGGCTGTACATTGTGTTATTCATCGTCGGCACTTGGTTGCAAAAAATCTTAATGAACGCCTGCATACGTCGCTCCATTACGTCATTAAAGCAGTCAACAACATAAGAAGCAATTCATTAATTGACAGATTATTAGGGCAACTTTGTAGTGAAAATGATGAAGACTATAATCGCTTGCTGCTGCACACAGAAGTACGATGGCTCTTGAAATGTGTTTGTCTGAATCGCTTTTTCAATCTATTTGACTTGAAAACAGAGACGATGTACTGCCCGGAAACTTGATTGCGTCTAAAAATGACATCGCTTATTTGACAGACCTTTTTAAAATATTTAATGACCTTAATTTACAATTGCAAGGTGATGAGTTAAATTTAATAAAAACAAAAAACGTCATAGTTGCTTTTTGTGGGAAAACTTCTTCTATTCAAACGAAGTCTAGGAAGAGGTGAATACAGCCACTTTCCGACATTATCAGCATTATCGATAAAATAGGAAGATTTACTTACTTACTGCCAACACCTGGACGCTCTTCATGCTGATTTTACAGAGCGATTCCAGGCTATTTTAAATATGAATATACCAAGCTGGGTTTTAGACCCTTTCGCAATTGCAGAGACAGCAGAATCATCAAATTTAGAAAAAGAACTAATGAAGAATTAGAAGTAAAATTCAGAAATGGATACCAAGAGTTCTGGCTCCAAAAATCAATGTCAGCTCTCCAGTCTGGATTGTGGAATAGTACAGAAATTGTTAATTGCGTTTCCTTCATCATATTTGGCTGAGCGAGGGTTCATCCATCTCATGCGGGGTGCTCCAGTTTTGTATTGTCTTGTATTTGTTGGTTAAGTTATAATTTTGTTCTAACACTTTGTATGCTCTTTGTCTGAATTAAATGATTTTATTATAACATGTTTTTATATTTTTAATTAATTAATAATCACGACCTTCTGCCACCACCACGAGGAGCGCGATTAGAAAGGAAGAATTAATTTTAATTTGTGATTATTAATACATAATAGATCGTCATATAAAATTGGTATAATTAACTATTATGTTCGCGTTGGAATTTTTTTTTTTTCTTGTAAAGGGGACGGTAGTCCATAAAAGGTTGGTAACCTATGGTCTAAAGCGTAAAAAAGCATATCCTTTGATGCTACGTTATCTTCATCCTTTTTACAACATATATAATAGAAGTATCCTCTAAAAATAGAATATTGTGGAATAACTTGGCATAACTACCTAGGGTGATAATAATTATTTCCACAAACATTAATTACATTTAATACCACTAACAACTTTATTTTTACATTTCCTACACGACGGACATATTGTCGCGCCCTGACCACTTGGCGCCATACATTGATGTACATTTGATATTTGGTTTTAAAAGTCTAAAGATTTTGGGATGATTTCATCCAGAAAATGAAATGATTTGCGGTTTTTCATAAAAATTATTCGACACCTGCAATTAAAGAAACTCCGATATAGTGACTGCTTATCCATTAAAGTTTCACTTAAGATTTTTTCTATTAACATACGTATAAACAACCACAACTATACCAATAACACACCCTGACATGAAAGGTCGTGAAACATAAAACTTCTTTACTTGCAATTCAGCAAAGCGAGTACATTTTAGTTTCATGAACCTTTTTATTATTTTGCAAAACTTGGTTATTTCTCTCTGACGTGAGATATTAAACTTAAATCCTAGTTTCAGTATAAAGTCATATTTTTTGTAGTAATTTCTCTATTTACAATTCAGTGAATACAATTATCGCGAACTGAATAATAAATGATACGAATTTTTATTGAACCAATATTTTATCTCTCAAAATAACTTTTTATTTATTTAAGTGTCTTAAATTATTTACTTATTATGCTTAAAAAATGAACATAAAGCACAAAAATTGATTTCAAACTTGTCATCACTTTTATTAAGTTTAAAATCAAATCAATAACTAGATAATTTATATTTTTGAAATAAAACATAAAATTTCGAACTATAATAAAGTTGCGCTATATTAAATCAGAAAACTAAAGTTTTCTGATTGACAACCATGCCAATTAAATTTCATAACATGTCAGTTTATATGATACGATTAGTTATGTGTGCTAATGTGAATGTGCAATTTATTTAATAGACAACAGTTTTGAAAAATTGAAAATCTATCCTTTTAGATTAGACACGTAGGTTATAATTAAGTTACATGGCTACTTTAAGATTATTTTAAATTTTAAATGTACAGGCTGTCCCAAATTCGAGGGCAAGCATGGGGATCTCGCTTATTATAAGAGATAGGATATAGGTTTAAATTCGGCACTTTTGCTAAATTCGATGCCGAGTAATAATCTGAAAAGAAATTTGAACTAACTCGAATGGATTTGGTTTTATGCTCAAAAAACTAAAAATTCGATTTTCATTTTCGCGTTTGGCCACCTTATTATTAGGAATTTTCAAAATTCGATTAAACATTATTAAGGCAACTTTTTACGCACAATACTAATACGGTATTAAAAATATTAAGTGACGTTTCGTTTATTCTGAACCATCATCAGGTTTATTTTTTCTTATGGGGGTTAAGATATATTTTTATGTCGTTGGATGGAGAATGTTATGCTGATTTTAGCAATATATAACACTTCATGGTTTGATCGACTGCGAACTAAAATACTCTTAAATTAAAAACTAAATATTAAATTATCACGATACCCATGAATCAAACAAAACTCAGGAGTTGGCTTTTGTTATGTCATTTTCTAATTGTAAAAAGGGTAATAACTGCAAGATCCTTCGTGTTAGTGCTTTAAAATTTGCAAGTTTCTTTAGAATGTTTTCAAATTCAGAAAAACGAGACATGATAAGGATATTTTATAGCTGCAATAGAAATAGTGTCAGAGCAGAACAAAGATATTTAGAGGAATATCCGGAGAGCAACCAAACCAGAGATATTTTTAAAATTAGACCAAAATTTGCGAGAATTTGGATGTTTTCAGAAACCTCGAAATGCATATGGTAGCAGACTAGACAGAGATGCCGAAGAAGAAATATTACATCAGGTACTATTTGTTAGTATTATACTAATTATAAGAATTTCCACTCACTTCACTGCTAATTTCAGCAGACATTTTTTTGGAGAGTTATCACTTTATGTTATCCATCTTAGGTTCAAGAAAATCCTTCATCTACCAGAGAAATAGAGCAAACTATTGAAGTGCCAAAAACGACAGTTTGGCGAGTGTTAAAGCAACACCGTTATAAACCATTGAAGTTACACGTTAGTCAAACTCTTCGGCCTGGGGACGATATGAGACGGTTGGATTTTTGTAACCAACTTAATACCAAAATGCTGGAAAATCGCAACTTTCTCAATCAAATAATTTGGACGGATGAGTGCAATTTTTCCACTAATGGAATGTTTAATCGTAATAACGAGCACTACTGGTCCGTTGAAAATCCACGAATTAACAGGCAAATGCGAGGACAAGGCCACCGGTTGGAATCTGGAAGGATAGGCTCCTTGGGCCAATTATTTACGAAGGTGTCCTAACGTCTCAACGCTACCTCGCATTTCTAACACACGAAATATCAGACTTTTGGATGATGTTCCGCTAAACGAAAGATGGACTCTTTGGTGACAAATGGACGGAGCTCCTCCTCATAATGCTGCGATAATAAGTGAATATCTTAACGGCGAATTTCCTGATAAATGGATGGGAAATAGGGGACCACTTAGGTGGCCAGCAAGAAGTCCAGATTTAACCCCTTTAGATTACTTCCTCTGGGGCTATTTAAAAAATATGATTTATAAGACGCCACTGCAAAATATAGAAGAACTCTAGAATAGGGTTGTTAATGAACTTCGTCAAATTCCCAGGCGAACCATTCAAAGAAGCGTAAACAATTGTAGAAGAAGAATTCGTTACTGTATTCAAGAAGGAGGAAACTTGTTCGAACATTTATTATAATAATTTTTGTTTGTTTTTCTGTGTAATTATTTTGTTGGTACCTATCGATACTCCTGAGTTTTGTTTGATTCATGGGTATCGTGATAATTTAATATTTAGTTTTTAATTTAAGAGTATTTTAGTTCGCAGTCGATCAAACCATGAAGTGTTATATATTGCTAAAATCAGCATAACATTCTCCATCCAACGACATAAAATATATCTTAACCCCATAAGAAAAAATAAACCTGATGATGGTTCAGAATAAACGAATTAATACTGTCACATATTTAATCGAATTTTGAAATACCGTAATATAAGTAACGTATCGATAGTTAGTAATTCAGTTAGTTCAAATTTCTTTTCAGATTATTACTCGTCATCGAATTTAGCAAAAGTGCCGAATTTAAACCTATATCCTATCTCTTACAATAAGCGAGATCCCCATGCTTGCCCGCGAATTTGAGACAGCCTGTACATAATACAATAGTCAGTTGATTACAGAAGTTAATTATATACAAAAGTTATCAATAATTGTATTGATATTTTTGTGCTTATTAAAAAATAATATTTATTTAAACTTTTATTAAAGGCATTAATGTTTTTATTAAAAAATGATTCAATTTGGATTTTTAAATGAAAACACAGATATTGGAATTCACACAACGTGAACGTAATAAGTTTTCGTTTGTAATATATCATAATTTACCGGATTTTTAATTTTATGTTTAACTTAATTTCAATTAAAATAACTTAAATAAATTCAATGTAGGAGTTCTTTGTGTAAAAAAATATTTTGTTAATTTAAAGAATTTTTTTTAAACATTGTACAGGTTAATAACTTTTAGTTATAGACTAGCAAGGGTTCACAAGGCGCAAGTGTTTCTGTAGTTGATCTGAATAGTACAGGGTTCTTACAAATGATGTTCCCGATTTCAATAATAAATATTACCGGATTAATCTGTTTTAAGACCATTTCAGGTGATGACACTGGAAAGAAAAACTCATAAAGTTTTGTTTTTAGGTATGTATCAGCTGTTGTTAAAGTCAATTGTTGTTAATTGTGTAATGGCTGAATTTGAAAGGAAAGCATGTTGTGTGTTGGAGTATCACATCAACCAATCAGTTATTAGTGTGCACCGTCACTTTAAAAAATTTAATGAAGATCTTCCTAACAATCCCTCTATTCGCAAGTGGTACTTGAATTTTAAGAGAAATGGGTTTCTTTGTAAAAAGAAATCAACTGGAAGGTCGTCAGTGAGTAATGAAGTTGTAGAGAAGGTAGGGGAAGTTTTAGACGTAGTCCACAGAAATTTACTGTTAAATATAGCCGAGAGCTTGGTATACCACAGCCAACAGTTTGGAAAATTTTATGTAAACATATAAATTTCAAGCCTTACAAACTTCAGTTTGTTCAAGCATTAAAGCCAAATGACAAAGTTCTATGACTATCTTTTTGTGAGAACATGCGGACCTTGATGGAAAATGAAAACTTTGTAAAATGTTTAGTCTTTAGCGATGAAGCGACATTCCACTTGTGTGGTAAAGTGAACACACATAATGTCAGAATATAGGTACTGTGAACCCACATGAAGCACTTGCAATTTCTAATGTGTTTTGTGCTATCAATTACAAAGTGTATGGGTCTTTTTTCTTTGAACAATAAATGGAATAATTTTCTTGGACATGATGACGGAATGGCTTTACCGCAATTAGAATCAAATTTCATTCTGCAATTAGACGGCGCATACATTACGACTTGATGGATCGGTCGTGCTGGTCCAAACGATGGTATACTCTTGAACTGGCCTCAAGTTCTTCGGACATCACACCTGTGATTTTTCTTGTGAATAATTCAAAGATAAAGTGTATACACCACCATTACAAGAAAGCATACCTAAGATTCAACAATGGATTACCAGAGCATCGAAACAATCGACCAAGACATTTAACAAAGTATGGTAGAGCTTGATTACAGGCTTGACATCTGTCAAGGGGTTCCCATACCGAGCATTTATAATTGTTGGCATATGGGATGAAACTTTTTGAATTTCTCTTGAAATGTAACATTTTATTTTGTTTGTACGATAAATAAAACCAGATTTACGTACACTTGAAATCATGAACATCATTTGTAATAACCCTGTATTTATATACTTTAAGATTGGCATGTTCATTACGCAAACTTAAAGTAAGTTAAGCATGTTATCATCTTTTCAATTTTGTGTATATAAATTTTTATACATTCTTACTCATATTAACAAATGCTGTAAACTGTTTATTTATTAAAATTCAATATAAAACGTTCTATCACATCAAACATAGAAATGATTTTCGGTACTAATTAAACACTAGGTCTTATTGCACAGTGAAAACAGGATGAGTAGCTTTAATCTTTTTTAATTTCAATAGTACATGTTAAATCATTGCAATCCTGCGATAATAAACATTTAATCGTTAAAGCATTTTCTTCCAGGTCTAGGAAAAATACACCAAAAATCCTAGACATACCAAACGTTCAAATTAAAATTAAGACGTACCATTCTGCCTTTTTTTAATCGCATGGTGAATTTTTTCCCCTACCAGTTGAAATTATTTGGATGTTCATATATTTTAATAGTTTCTAGCTGTGGTCGAACATAATAATGAGTTTGCTAGACAAAATTTCCATTTTATCAAATTGAATGTCCGTTTTATATCGTTTAAAGCATGATATGCTACTGCAGACTTTAAGTAGTAAAGAAAATCGTTTCTTTGTCAAATTTGTTTTTGTTGCAAATATTTCTGAGATTATATAATTCATCTTTTTCAATTTTTTTTTATTACGGCAGTTTTCATTGTTTGACTTGGTTCGTTAGAGAGTGTTCTGGTTTGCTATTTTCATGGTGGTTTAATAACCTTTGGCTTATTAGAATTCCAGCTAATCTTTATTAAAATAATAATTTATATTCATAGTTGACATATGTTTAACTGACATTTCATTGCGTTTTATCAGCTTGTTTCAAAAACTTTAGTTACATTTTTTGATTTTATTATTAATACTGACGACGATAACTGTACTTTTTATCGAAATGAATAAATCTTGAATAATTTATTTTGAAACACACTATAACAAGGTCAGGTAATTATAAAATCGCTAAATTACGTATCTAGAGTGGTTAAAATTTACCACAGATATAACCCAACATATTTCAAGTATCACATGAATGATCAGCAATATTTGTAAAAAAAAGTGCTCAGTTGAATAAAACACCATAGAGTTCAACAGCTCATTCACTTTAATTTTTAAAGTCCTGTAGATAGTTGCTGATTTTATATCTTCGGGTAAAATATTGTAAAATCTAAGTCACATCTGTAAGTATGAATCATTATGAGAACTATTTTTTGAAATTTGTAAATGAAATTCATTTTTCTTGCGGGTGTTAAAAAAATGATATTTCCCCAGATTATAATGCCATAACGTAATTTTAATTCGAACAGTGCATAACATACTTGAAGTAGGATTTTTACATCACTAAAGTGCTTACATCTAGAAAGTGCAAAGACTGCAGTGTTTAGTTTTGGTTTAAGATTTTGAATACGTTCGTGCCAATTGAAATTATGGTCTAAGGTAGCTCCTAAGAAATTGCAGGTTTTACGCACATCCAGCTTGAGGTTGGTTAAATTTACCTGTGTTATTTCCGATGTTAAGTTTTTTTATAGATTAAAATATTTGATTTTAAGATTAACTATAGGTTTATTTACATTGAACCAAGTGAAGTGTTAAGATGACAAAGTAAGTTAGAATTTTGACAGTTTATAGTAACATTCGTATCGTCAGCACATATTGTGATATTATCTGAGGAACTAAAATTTTATGGAAGGTCATTTATAAATAACATAAACAGTATGGGTCCCAGGACTGAACCTGGGTGTACACCATACTTTATTAAGCACATTTTTTATGTTTCCCCAATTATTTGACCTGTACTTGACAATCTTTCTATTACTACATATTGATACGTTTGACTTAGGAACGTTTTTTTTTTATTATTGTTAACCTGAAGAGGCTAAATTAGACCTATCGTGCTAAAGCACTCAACACTCAGGAGGATAGATAGAGGGATAATGAATTGCCAATAGATGCCTATGAACAGCCACCTTAAATTTTCTCATATCATAAATAAGAGGAAAACAGGAACTAGGGAGATCATTCCAGAGTTAAGAAGCCGTGTAGAAAAATGTGGATTGCGCCCGTTTGGTACGACAAGTGGAGATTTGTACTGCATACTGATGAAGAATATAATTCAGCAGCACAATAGCCGTTGTAATAACGATAGTACAAAGAAAGAACTGAAACCATCCCTCTATGCTCAAGGGACTGTATGTGAGAAGTTAAGGGCGGGTCATTTATAAGCCTAATCGCTCTTTTTTAAATACGATCAACGATATCGAGAGCGTATTGGGGAGCACTAACCCAAAGGTGAGAATTATATTCCAGATGAGGCCGAATTTGGGTCTTATACAGCAGAAGGAGTTGTCGAGAGGTAAAGTATTGCTTAGATCTGTACAAAAAGCCTATTTTACGAGCAGCTGTTTTGGTAGCTGATAGAAGACGGTCAACCCATGAGAGATTTGAAAATACAGTCATACCCAACAGAGTAATAGAGTCTTAAAACTTAAGAACTGAGCCATTCATACTTACAACAGGAAATGATCGATCTTTTTGGCGTACATAAGGCAACACTGAGTTTTGTTAGCATTAAATTTAACTAGATTATTGCTTACCCATTCGAGAATACGTTGAATGTCTTTGTTGACTGAATTTGCCATTTCAGCTTTAATTTCTTGATTTGACATAGAAGGTGGATTATCACTATGAGTAGACTGAGATGAACTACAGTGAAGAGTGCTATCGTCAGCAAAGCAATGGATGGGGTTAGTTGTTGAAGAAATAAGATCATTTATGTACAGCAGAAGAAGTATAGGCGCTATAACGGATCCCTGTGGTACGCCCGCGTTAATGCTAACTTGTTTTGAAAAAAAGCCATCAACCACGACACGTATTCATCTTTTATCAAGGAAACTAGAAAGCCAGTTGATGAGTGTATCATTTAACCCAATCGAGGTGAGTTTTGCAAGTAAACACATGCCAAACTTGGTCAAATGCCTTTGAGATATCTAAAGCGACTACAACTGTTTCACCGGACTGCTCTACTGTATTGTTCCAAACTTGGGTCACATATGAAAGAAGATCGCCTGTTGAACGACTTTGCCTAAACCCATATTGGTGGTCACTAAGGAGTTTGGTAGTTTCAAGGGACGTAAGCAGTTGCTGATTGATAGCTTTTTCCATGATTTTAGACAAAATGGAAGTGACGGCAATTGGTCAGTAGTTTGAGGTATCGGTCTTATCGCCTTTTTTGGGAATAGGTTGAACATTTGTTAACTTCCATGATGAAGGGAATTCCCTAGAAGACATAGAGATCGTATAGAGCTTAGATAGGACTGGTACTAGTTCGTGGGAACATTTCTTTAAGACAATAGCTGGTATACCGTCTGAGCCAGTTGCCTTATTGAGATCAAGCCTGGTGATGATCGATTCCAAGAGCTTGTACCGAAAACGAATTGCTTTCATAACGTATGAAGAGTTGACTAGGGGCACATCTTTTCCAGAATCATTGAGACACGAGTTTGATGCAAACAAATCCACAAAAACATTGGCTTTGTCTACAGAATGAGCAACTACCGATCCGTCAATAGACGTCAGGGGGGGAAATGAAGATGTTCCAAAGTTTTTACTAATGGCTTTAGCTAAAGACCAAAATTTACGACTTCCTAAAGGAGATGTAGCTAGTTCATTGCATTTTCGCTGTTCGAACAACTTTTTAGTTTTAGTGATGATACTTTTGCAGATATTTCTAGCACCAACGTATTCTACATGACTGTCGACCGATTTATTAGATTTCCATTTAATATAATATTTATTTTTTAAAGATATTGCATCAGCACAAGCCTTATTGAACCAGAGTTGGGAACGTGAATGAACTATACGGTACTGTTTTTTGGGAATGTATAACTCCATTCCCATGAGGATGACTTCAGATACTGAAAGAGCGATATCCGAGGAAGAGGACGACTTAAAACAATATTCATGCCATGGAAAGGTTGCAAAGGAATCCCGTAAATCATTCCATCGAGCTGACTTTAAACAAATTCAAGGTCATACCTCTAATCCCATATGAATATAGCTTCGATATCAATAAATCATGTTCAACCAAGTCAAAGGCATTAGATAGGTCACAATTTATTGATGCCACCACTTTATTTTCATTGTGTGAGGTATGTATATAGTTTATCATACTTTCTAATGATGATAATGTTAATCTATTTGAAATATATTCATGTTGTGCATCACTGATTATGTTACATGTTGCCAAGAAAAGTATTAATCTATTTTTAAGAATCGATTCAATTATTTTTGGGAACTTAGAATCGAGATTGGTCTATAATTGTCACGGTTTCTTTTAACATGTAGATTTAAATAACGGTTTTCTTTTAGATATTTTACATTATTTTGGAAAGACACCGGAAGTAAAGATTGAAATCAATTAAAGCTTTATGCAAAGCGGTGAAACATTTTTTTATAAATTGGTGTAGGAATATTACCTAGCCCACATGCACTTGTATTATTTAATTTATTTATAACTCTATGTAGTTCTTCTATATTATGGGATATATATATATATATATATATATATATACAAAGATTTTTGCACAGTATCAATGGGTTTTGTATTGTATTTACCTGGAGGAATGCCTGTTAAACTTTGTTCAGCTAGTGACACAAAATAATTATTAAAAATATCTTCAATTGTACCTGAATCGTGAATTATAGTATTGTTTGTCAAGAGTTAACGCTTCTAATGTGCGTATTTTTCTATTTAGATTAGAATTAATTAATTGCCAAGTTGTTTTACTTTTGTTGGACGAATTATTTATTATTTTACTAGAATAAAGCTTTTTTTCGTTTGTTATAACATCTTTTAGTACTCCGTTATATTTCCTGTAATAATTAATTAAATGTACTTCGCAGTCTCTCCTTATCCTGAAATAAAGTTTCCTTTTTATCTTACATGATACTCGAATTCCTTTTGTATGTGAACAGCAAAGCATTATGATCAGGAAATTGTACAGGCATGTTAAAAGTTCTATGCACACTACTTTCAAGATTTGTAAGAACATTATCTATACAGGTATTCGAACTTTGGGACTTTGCGTACTAACGCAACATTTAAACCATAAGAATTCGTTATATTTAACAACTTTTGTAACAATAAAGAATTTTTTAAAAATTTACATTGAAATCACCGCAGAAAATAATTGTTTTATGGTTTGTGACCTTATCTAATGTTTGTTCCATATTTCCCAAAAAAATGCTGTGGCTACGATCCAGTCTGTATAATGATATTACTGTAATTGAGTATTGTGTTAACCTAAGATCATTTCTATAGATAATGATTCTAATTCTGGGATCTTTTCAAATTGAATACCTCTCTTGACAAATATTGCTGTTCCTCCATGTTTATAATTTGCACGCGTGAAATAAGCTGCGATTTCGTAGTTATCAATATTTATCATTAATAATTCTTCCTCTCTCGGCCAATGTTCATTAAAGCATAGCACGTCAATTAATTATTTCACTGATTGTAATTAATCCTATAAACAATTTCATATTAGATCGCATTGACCATACATAAAGATAAGTCTGGCAACTTTATAGAAATAGGTGGCTCTCCGTTTCTGTAATCTTCGGAAAATTTTTTCTTTCGTTGTTGATAAGAAACTGTCTAATTTCATATCGTTTAAATTTCATTTACGCTACTGTGTGAACTGTGTATATCATCATCGATTACTCATTCGATCGAGTGTTTATTCAGTACCTTTCAGGTATGGAATACGGTACAAGTATAACACATTGTGTAAACATATAACATAACTATTAATACATTTGTATACGTAAATAAATGTAAAGAAAACAGACTTACAATATTTGAAAAAAGTTATTTTATAAACGGCAGACAAATTTGATAAATTCGTATAAATAACAGTTAACAGCACAGATACAAAAAAGCAACTGAAGTGGTATAGAATTACTTTTGGATTTTAAACACCACACTGTAATTCGTTACAATATATTTTACCGAGCTAGAGCGTAGTAGTGACTCGACCTGCTTAGCATTCGGGAGGTAAAGGGTTCGATTCCCGTTACTGTGTAGCTTGTATGAAGATTTTTCAGGTGGTTTTTCTCATACACATGTAGCGGCATGGTCACTGCATATACGCACACATGCGCGACTACTTAGGCGAATGCTGGGGTAGTATTTTCCCCCCCAGAACCCTAACTCCGCCCCTACCAATCCTATCCTGACCACACCCATTCTTTATTTTCCCACCATACATACACACACACACACACACACACAACACACATATATATATATATATATATATATATATATATATATATATATATATATATATATGTGTGTGTGTGTGTGTAGCTAAACTCAAACAGCCCGCCCTCCGCCTTGAGGAGGGAATGCAATACGTGACTTTTCCTTTCCTTTCCTAGAACATATTTTAATAAGATAAACGTAAATTATATAATATTTCATTAAATTCATCTAGTGAATACAAAGGATTTAAACGTAATAATTTTTTTAATATCTTCTTAAACAGGAAAAATATCCCTGGAACTATTTATATAGTTAGGCAATTTATTATATAAAACCATCGGCATGCTTGCAAAATTTATTTTGGTGTATATATGTAAGTGAAACTTTGACATAAGTATAATCTGGTGAAGGTATCATTCATAGAATTGTATAGCATATCGAAGAAGTGACTCAAAGTATGAAAAGTAGACAGTTTTCAGTACTTCGTTAGAAACTAAATATTTAAGGCAACGAAGAATAAAACAAGCTGAGTTTAATTTACGGTTAAGTATATTAATGTGGTTACCACATGATAAAAACTGATCCACCTGAATACCAAGGAATGAAGTAACGCTAACAATATGGAGATGTATTTTATTTGAACGTTATGTAACAGACAACGAGCTTTGGAGGCATTTTTAAATAAATTATTGAAATTAATGACATAGTGACAGCCTATGGTGAAAGCACTTTCATTTTAATCAAGTTCGTACGCCAATGATTTTCTATTGAATTACAATAGAAAAATGATAGTTGTAACTTTTCCCTGGGTGCAATTGTACCTTTGGTTTTTAAAAATCTTTTAAAATAAGTGAAGTGAAGTCAATAAGTGAGTAGAAAAGTGTTACTCTATAAAAGGTTATTATACTATTCAGAAAATGATGATTCCGACATTAACATTTTCAGCCACAAAGGTTGCAAATGGGAAGAAGATTCGAACCAACATATTGGTAAAATTTTGGTTATTTTTGTGGTTTTGTAGACTAAAACAGTCCATATTTTCCTTTTTAGACATGTTTGATCAATCACACGAATCAAAATACGAAGGTTGGAGACCAGCTACAATTTCTGTGTCAAAAATTTTAATTTTAGGAAAACTTGTAATGTGATTGGTGTCTTTACTATGCTTTGCTAAAGCACAAGAATAAAGTACTTCTATACTGAGTAAAGTTTGCTTTAAACCATTGTTGTTAGTCCAATATATACTTCATTGCATTCGCTACAAGGGATAGAATATACTACATTAGAGTTACTAAGAATAGGAGTTCTGTTTTTAATTTTGAAAAATGTTTTGTGATAGGTTTAATGTTGTATTTAGCTATAAACATTTGTTCCTTGTCTAAGATATTACATAAGATTGGTGTTAAGTTTAGTATGTAACGGATTCTTCTGTTGGTCATGTCTGTTTGTGTTAAGTATGTATTTTGAATATTAATTTGAGGATTGACTGGTGTACTGTATAATAAATCCTTTAATAATGTTTTTGGATGACCATTGTTACTAAGAATCAATAATAAGTTATCTAAATTATTTTTGTGTAATGCTTGATATGCAATCTTAAGTATTCTGTTCTTGAGACACAGAACAACATTAATCTTTTGATTAAAGGATGCTAATAATTGTTAGTAGATTTTTGATATAGTCCGTAAAATGAATGATTGCGAATTTCGGATTAACGCTTTATTTGGCGTGCACACTCGTAGTTTGTATCTATTTCGTTCTAACACACAATATTTGGAAATAGAGAGAATGGAATGCTACATTCCCTGCGGGTGGTGAACTAAGACGGACACTGAACGTTTAAAACATCTGTATTTATGTCAGGTGTATTAGAAGGAGATAGTAATATTTGTTTTAAGCGTCTCTTTAAAGACTAAATTGTCTGTTGTAATCCTGTGACAGTGGTATTCAAAAGTTTATTTCGCGTGCTTGTAACTAACAACTACTCAAATTTGTTGTATTCCTTCAATATATAAAAAAAAATTAAAACGTAATTGGAAATATAATAATATAATTTATTTTTATAAACATAATTGGAATTTAAATTATTATAAGTTTGGTTATGAACGAATAAGTTCAAAGGTAAATATGCAATTTCTAAATACGTACATTAAAGTATGTAGGATCATTGTTTTACACAATGGAGTAATGTCTACAGATTTCAAATTTGCGTTAGTACTGTTTGTATACTATTGTTGTAACAACCGTAAAATGCCAGGAAAGATTTTAAACGAACGTTGCCAGTTCATGGCAACGTTCGTTTAATGTGTATGAGTATTTTTGTCGTGAAAAGGATCATGTTGGTCCTCTGTGGAATGTTGACGCAGTGAACAAAAGAACCGCAGAATTAGCCACAATACGTTACAAAAAATCGTCGAGAGTAGAAAGCGGAACATTTCATTGCCAAAAGCTATCAGAAAACCACGAACTTAAGTGTAAAAGTGACGATATACAAGAAGGGCTAAAACATACAATAAGAGACATAATTTATGACATGTATTCCTAAAAGAAAATGGTTACATTGCAGACAATTAGTAATATATTACAAGAAAAAGGGTTACTGACAGCATCCAGACCTAAATAAGATTTTACATAGTATAGGATTTAAATATAAACAGGACTGCAAATTATGGAAATAATTTAATGTAACTTAAAACCAACGTCCCTAATAAACCCTTGTTTATTTGGGACTTTGGCTTTAAGTTACATTAAGTTATATACATATATATATATATATATATATATATATATATATATATACATACATACATATATGTATACCTCCATCACGACGTTTCGGCGGGATTGTTCTCGACTTCTGGTAATTCAAACCGAACTCAAATCTTGTTTCTGCGGTGGTATTTATAGTATGGTTTTACGATTCGATGCTCGTGTGGTTGGTCGTTGAGGTGTCACTTTCTACCACGGCCCCTTTACTACTTTCTCTATTTTCTCCTTTGGATTTCCCTTTCTAGTTGTTTAGCGTTGTTCCGTTTGGTAGCTGATGCGTGCTTCTTTAGAAGTAGTTTCCAGGTATTGTGTAACCTTTGTGCATCATTGTGTGTGGTCAGGTTGGACGGTCTCCTTTCGGAAATATTCCGGACGTATCTGTCGGGTGTCTAACCTTAGCTATACAAGGCGCTCATGGTAAAGTAAACATACTAGTAAATGAGTAAGTTTATGAAATATCCTGTTAAAGAGGTATCCTGTAGCTCAGTTAGAAGAGCACTCGTCTAATGAATGGGAGAACATGGTTTCAAACCCCATTTAGGAGAATGGAATGGGGGGCATTTATCATACTTTTTAGAATTTCCAAATACACATGTTGTTTGTAAGAAGTCTATAATTAGTTATAATTTACAAAAATTGGAATTATATTGATATTACTTATAACTAGAAATGAATCTTCAGAAGGATTATAAAACAGGAGGTAACCATAGTAACAATTTCGAAATTTGTTGGCGTCTTTATCGTATTAAAACTATATCCACGCGCATTTACTGCGTCTGCATTTTAGTCCATATTTACGAATTTTCGGTTTTGAACACGATAGAGACGTCACAAAAGCTCCAAATTGTTAGTATACGCTAAATTACGTGGTTGAAGTATAGAATGTTATGCAATCACATTTTTTTACACTATCGCTAAGTCGACCTAACTTAATGTTTGGCCAAGCTTCGCCAAGATCGGCCATGATGTCTGTGTGGATGTATATTAACATACACGATAACCTCAGAACGAAAAGAGGCACGTACTTAAAATTTTGTATTTTAGATTGTTTTCATTTTTTCTGGAGCTTAGATTTTGGAAGAAATTCAGAGGCGAAGAGGGAGGGGGGGGGGGGGGGGTATTAATACACGTTTTTTATTTCTGTCAATATATTATATAGGTATGGAAAAATATTATCGCGGGTCTGACTTATAATAAGTAGAATAAAACAGTACAATCAGTTCACGTGCTAAGTGAGATAGAATACACAACAAACTAAAAGCGCTGATGCCATACATGCGTCATTTGAGTAGGCTAGCATCAATGACGCATTTACTTGCTACTGTCAACGAGAATTGAAAGTCAGTGCTTTTGCGAGTTAATTAATTATAGTAAAGTTAATAGAGCATATAAACTCTTTATTATGTTTTCAAAATATATACTTAAACAAGTTCATTAACTTAATGAAATATAATTTTATCTCATGCTATTAAGTATGTAATTGGAAAAAATAAAAAATGTAATGAAGTTAACATTTGTCCTGTTAAAATAAATAGATCTTTAACTGGTTTAGCTCCAACTCACGTTAATATTAAAATGATTACTAAAAATGATCAAATTAAGATTTTATTTATTGGATAAAATGAATGTCTGTATTTTTTTTAAATATTGGTATAATAGATAAAATTATAATTGATATGAGAAGTGCAATTACTCCCCCGAACTGAATTTTATCACAGATTGGGTTACTGCCTTGCGCAAGGTCTTTTCGAAAAGCTTATACAGTAGAGTTTTAGAAAAAGTGTATTCCGTTCATTTTTAAAAATAGTTGGTTTTTCAATAAGAATTATAATGCTAAAGTTAAACCTTAAACTTAAGTTATACTATCAATGTTAATGTTCCTGTTTATAGCTCTCGTAAGTTTCTTCTTGGTTCTTCAAGTGGCAACATCGGTAAAGTTATGTCTCCATCACACTCATATAATGGGGTTTCTTTCTAGCTTATTATAAGTCAGACCCGCAATAATGTTTTTCCATACCTGTATATATATATATATATATATATATATATATATATATATATATATATATATATATATATATATATATATATATATATCCATACCCATTATCTGTAATAAGAGTGATGGGAAGTAATTTGACCTACTTCTTCGAAATACAATAATGCCTCGTTAATTGGTTTTAAGGTCAGAAAGCAGACTGTTAATTTTAAAAGATTTAAAATTCCATTATTAAGTCGATATTTCGAAATATTTTATTTCTTCTTCTGGACTAATACTAAAGGATGCAAATGGTCAGGAATATAAAATTAAATTTACAAAGTGTGCAACAACTTACATAAATTAATGATGAGTTGAAACGGAATGTGACAATGTAACAATTACTAAATATTGATGAATGTATGATTAAATACATGTAAGAAGTCCTTAAAACAGGAAATCTAAAATTATAATTAACTAATTAACATTCTAAAAGGTTATTGTAAGAGACTTACAATTAATGTACAAATGGAGACGTTGATTTTAAATGCGTGTTACTGCAATTTTAACTGATAAGATGCATGTGTACTAGGGAAATGCCAATTTTATGTTAGACAAGGATGAGAGTACCAATCTCCCCCCCCCCTTCTTGAGTACAGTAAAGCGGGAATTTCAAAATAGTAACAAGGTCGAAACTAAGAAATTAATGATTGATGAATTGCATATTTAATAGATAATTATATATAGTGCTGAGGCCACTAATGTCTGTTCTATTATTAATTGAATTTTCATCCTTAAGTATATGACACATTTCAAGGAATAAGCTTTTTGATATATTCCTTTCTTTGGCCAATATTTTTGGGTTATCGAAATCGAAAGAGTGACTGTTCTCCACTGAATGTGCTGCCAATTGACATCCTAGTCTTTTATATTTTTTGTCTGATTTATGAGCTGAAATTCTACCTTTCAGGAATTGTGAAGTTTGCCCTATATACGTGCCCGAGCATTCTGTACAATTTAGAGAGTATACTATATTTGAATGTAATAGAAAATGTGTTTTTTCCTTTTTTACAAGGAGAGAAGAGGATTTTAAGAGTAACTAAGGGTTTATCTGGTATTATAATTGGAAATGGTTTTACGATATATTTTATTTGTGGTGTGACTTTTTCTAAGAACGTAAGGCCTATATAGGTTTTTATATTATTATTTTGTGCCTGTTGAGAAGTATTATTGACCGAAAGCTGTGGAGTATTATTATGATTTTGCATAGCAGGACTTTCTTGTGAGAAAAGCATTTTATTAACTAAGGTTTTTGGATAAGAGTTTTCGATGAAGAGTCTTGATAATATTTTTAAATTTTTTTTTGACAAATGACGCATCTGAGATAGTTAGAACTCTATATTTCAAAGCCTTTATTAAATTTACTTTATATTTCACAGGATGGTAGCTCCTATAATTGAGATAACGCCCAGAATGTGTACTTTTTTGATACCAATCAAATCTAATGCTGTTTGAACCATCCCTAACTAGTAGGGTGTCTAGGAAGGGTACCGCCCCTTTATCATTTTCTACCTCAGCTGTAAACTGTATGTGCTGGTCATAACTATTAAAAATACTAAGTGTGTTGTCGATCTGATCTAATGGAACACTGCATATGATATCGTCCACATATTTTTTAATAAATGGGAGTTTGAAAGAAAGCTTTGGTAGAGTCTGCTCTAGGAGGGTATCCATAACGACCTGACTGAGAATGGGGCTGATAACAGCTCCCATAGGAACGCCTAACAATTGCCTGTAGAAATTACCATCATGTATGAAATATGAAGTATCAAAAATGTATTTTATAATTTCAATG
This sequence comes from Vesta saturnalis, assembly GCA_036346205.1. Classification (NCBI taxonomy): domain Eukaryota; kingdom Metazoa; phylum Arthropoda; class Insecta; order Coleoptera; family Lampyridae; genus Vesta; species Vesta saturnalis. The sequence goes on from JARFJB010002538.1 coordinate 2,397,249, forward strand.
AATAGGTTTAAATCAATTGTAGTATGTAAAGAAATAGAGTCCCATCTGATCTCTATGGCTTCTTGTATGCGAATCCAAGGAATGTTATTAAAGAGACTAACAACATCTAAACTAATAAGCACAAAACCTTTAGGTAGTTTGAAATGTTTCAGTTGTTGTATTAAATCAAATGTCGATATAACAAAATATGGGTTATCGGTATTATATGAAGATTTTAAAATATCAGTAATAAAAGATTCTAATCGCCTAGAAGGAGAATTGTGAGCATCAACTATATGTCGTAGTGGATGATTTTCTTTATGAATTTTTACATTACGGAATATCTTTGGTGGAAGTGGGTATTTTGGTTTTAGAGTTTTAGCCTTTTCTGACGTTATATGCTCTAGGCAGACGAGCTTTTCTATAAATGAATTACACCGTCTTGTAAAACGAGGTGTGGGATCCTTCGTCAGTACCTCATAATTAATGGGGTCTGATATGATAGCTGTTAATTTTTCAGAGTATTGATCCTTATCCATTATAACTGTGGAGTTGCCTTTATCAGCTTTTAGAACGAGAATGTTGTTATGTTCTTTTAGGAATTTTTTACATTTATAGAGAGAATTGGACATAGTTATTTGAAATTTGTCATTATTAAAGCCATTATTCTTATTATATTCTTTTTTGTTAAAATTATTTAAAATATGATTTGTAACGACATTAGTGATTCTAGCTCTTATATAGTTTTGATTATTTTTGGGGATAATGTTAATAATATTTTCTATTTCAGATAGGTAATTAAAAATGGAGAAATTGTTTTTTTGTTTTTTTGAGGTTGTATTTTCTATTTTCAGGTCCAAAATTTAGTAAAGATTAAAGACAATATTTATAGAAATAGATTGCGTAATTTAGATCAATTAATGGAAGCAGTTGAACACGGGATTCAGGTTATTAAACGGGATGAACTTCAGCATGTTTTTGAAAACATGAAGCGGAGAATTAATTTATGTCTACAGCATCAGGGTCATCATTTTCAACATTTTTTGTAATTATGTTAATTTAATGAAGAATGTTTATTTGTATTTTTGTCATAACAATAATTTTAAATTTTATTTTGTTAAATAATTGTAATTAGCAAATATTGGCAATAAACATTTCCAAAAGTAGGAGTATTCTGTTTAATTTTAACAATGTTTATAATTACATCAAAGGTGATTGCCCCATGGGACATAATGTCAATCGTTGCGACCGAAATGAATTGTGGTGGTACCAACGAAAAGATAATTGAAGCTTTAGAAAAGAACAAGACAAATTACAATGATTCCAAGTAAATTGTTTCACCCCCGATTAGTCAAGTAATAGTTTGATTAGTTTTCCTCTGCAACACTACATATACACACCTTTTATATGGTTTTTATGCACTATTTTGGTAAACATTAATTCAAATTTTATACTATGAAATGGAATATAAATTGAAAATCCATGTGACATCAAAAATTTACTTTGCACTGATCTTTTACTTCTAAAATTAAGAGGAGCATGCTTACCCAGTACTTGAAAAGATTCAGACATGAATCGTTTACAAACCTTTTTAGAGCCACATTCTACCGCAAGTCCTACATGATCCGTGTCACCTCACCAAGTTACCTGAAAATAAATTACTGTTAGTGTGATAGAATGGATGTAAAATTCAATAATCCTTATTAAGCATGGCTTAATTTCTGTTTAACAATCTATTTAACCCTTAAATTGAAAGCTTTAGCTCAACAATCACTTAATGTATAGTTAAATACTCAAATTTATTTTTATATGATTTTAATTGACGAAAAGTTATAAATGAATCCATCAAGCATTAAGTTTCTTTATAAATGAATTATAACCTTTGTTTGACGTTACATAGAGATTTCTCATATTTTCGATACTTAGGCCTAGTTCTTGCAGTTTTGAAATCAAAACGCTGCAATAGATTTTGTTTTACATAACGCAAGTGACGCCTTCGACTATATTACGCCAGTGTGGAAAATGATTTTTAATTCAATTATGTCTATAGGGTTGAAGATGATTTCTTTAGCTACGTCAGGATTATAAATTCAAATCATTTTTAACAGCGAGTTTTACATTACTCAATGCGGTATGAAAGTCATAAGTTACTCCCAAATTGAGAAAATTTACAGTATAAATAATTCAAACACAAAATGTAAAGGATTAACTGCTCTAGACAATATTGGAGACTTCACTTCGCTGGCTTTCCGAACGTTCTTTCCGACTCCTACTGTTTCTAACACTTGTATAGTTATTATATCAGTCAAGATAGCAGTGAACGTTTGTACCTGTACCTCATTGCCATGTACCTGTTCAATTCGTTCGTAGGATTGAATGAAGCAAATTCATTCGTTTCAAATCCTGACAGAGCGATAGTGTTAATTCGTTCAAAATTATCCTCTACTTATTGTTTTCAAATTCAGGGCAAATATTGGTGTGGATGACCCTATTATGTACCATCCACCCCGTTAAAATGGACTTCTATCTAAGTGTCTGATAACAAACACGCTTAGTGACTGGAATGTATATTTTCCATTATTCGGACTACACGAAAACAGATTTAAGGGGCTCATCTGGATCACCCACAATCCAGATGGAATTTGTAAACATAAATTGGCCACCTGCACAGACTAAAACCATGATAGAAGTAGACCACTTAAATGTGTCTATCACCATGATCGCATGTTTATTGCCTCTATACACAGAAACCTATCGCTTCGCAAATCATCAATAATATTCTTTTCTTCCTAGTTTAGTATAAAGAAAAGTGATGCTTTACAAACTACCAGGCGGGCGAGAAGGTGTGAAAGTGGGTGGTTTGTTTGGTGCATATGTGTGTGTGTGTGTTCGTGTGTGTTTAGTAGTATGAGAGGAGGTACCATGTAGGACGTGCGTTATATATATATATATATATATATATATATATATATATATATATATATATATATATATATATATATATATATATATATATATATATATATATATATATATATATATATATATATATATATAAATATATAGCGTTTACGTCTACGGCTACGTTTACGTTGACGGTCACGTTCACGTTCACGTTCATGTTTACGCTCACGTTCACGTACACGTTCACGTTCACGTTCGCGTGCACGTTTACGTTCACGTTCACGTTCACATTCACGTTCACGTTCACGTTCACGTTCACGTTCACGGTCACGTTCATGTACACGCTCACGTTCACGTTCACGTTCACGTTCACGTTAACATTCACGTTCACGTTCACGCTCACGCTAACGTTTACGCTCACACTCACGTTCACGTTCAAGTACACGTTCACGTTCACGTTTACGTTCACGTTCACCTTCACGTTCACGTTCACGTTCACGTACACGTTCACGTTCACGTTCACGTTCACGTTCGCGTACACATTCACGTCCACGTTCACGTTCACGTTCACCTTCATGTTCACGTTCATGATCACGTTCACATTGACGTTCACGTTCACGTTCACGTTCACGTTCGCGTACACATTCACGTCCACGTTCACGTTCACGTTCACCTTCACGTTTACGTTCATGATCACGTTCACGTTGACGTTCACGTTCACGTTCACATTCACGTTCACGTTCACGACCACGCTCACGCTCACGCTTACGTTCACATTCACGTTCACGTTCGCGTACACATTCACGTCCACGTTCACGTTCACGTTCACCTTCACGTCCACGTTCACGTTCACGTTCACGTTCACTCTCACGCTCACGTTCACGTTCACGTTCACGTTCAAGTTCACATTCACGTTCACGTTCACGTTCACGTTCACGTTCACGTTCACGCTCACAATCATGCTCTCGCTCACGCTTACGTTCACGTTCACGTTCACGTTCACGATCACGTTCACGCTCACGCTTACGCTCACGCTCACGCTCACGTTCACGTTCACGTTCACGTTCAAGTTCACGTTCACGTTCACGTTCACGTTCACGTTCACTTTCACGCTCACGATCACACTCACGCTCACGCTCACGCTTACGTTCACCTTCACGTTCTCGTTCATAATCATGTTCAAGTTGACGTTCACGTTCACGTTCACGGTCACGTTCATGTTCACGTTCACGTTTACTTTCACGTTCACGATCACGCTCACGATCACACTCACGTTCACGTTCACGTTCACGTTCACGTTCACGTTCACGTTCACGTTCACGATCACGTTTATGCTCACGCTTACGCTCACGCTCACGCTCACGTTCACGCTCACGTTCACGTTCACGTTCACGTTCACGTTCACGTTCACGTTCACTTTCACGTTCACGATCACGCTCACGATCACGCTCACGCTTACGTTCACCTTCACGTTCACGTTCACGTTGACGTTCACGTTCACGTTCACGTTCACGTTTACGTTTACTTTCACGTTCACGTTCACGCTCACGCTCACGATCACGCCCACGCTCACGCTCACGCTCAGGTTCACGTTGACGTTCACGTTCACGTTCACGTTCACGTTCACGTTCACGTTCACGTTCACGTTTACGTTCACGTTCACGTTCACGCTCACGCTCACGATCACGCCCACGCTCACGTTCACGTTCACGTTTACGCTCACGCTTACGCTCACGATCACGCTCACCTTCACGTTCACGTACACGTTCACGTTCACGTCCACGTTCACGTACACGTTCACGTACACGTTCACGATCACGTTTATGCTCACGCTTACGCTCACGCTCACGCTCACGTTCACGTTCACGCTCACGTTCACGTTCACGTTCACGTTCACTTTCACGTTCACGATCACGCTCACGATCACGCTCACGCTTACGTTCACCTTCACGTTCACGTTCACGTTCACGTTCACGTTCACGTTGACGTTCACGTTCACGTTCACGTTTACGTTTACTTTCACGTTCACGTTCACGCTCACGATCACGCCCACGCTCACGCTCACGCTCAGGTTTACGTTCACGTTGACGTTCACGTTCACGTTCACGTTCACGTTCACGTTCACGTGTACGTTCACGTTCACGTTCACGCTCACGCTCACGATCACGCCCACGCTCACGCTCACGTTCACGTTCTCGTTTACGCTCACGCTCACGCTCACCTTCACGTTCACGTTCACGCTCACGTTCACGTTCACGTTCACGTTCACTTTCACGTTCACGATCACGCTCACGATCACGCTCACGCTTACGTTCACCTTCACGTTCACGTTCACGTTCACGTTCACGTTCACGTTCACGTTCACGTTGACGTTCACGTTCACGTTCACGTTTACGTTTACTTTCACGTTCACGTTCACGCTCACGATCACGCCCACGCTCACGCTCACGCTCAGGTTCACGTTCACGTTGACGTTCACGTTCACGTTCACGTTCACGTTCACGTTCACGTTCACGTTCACGTTCACGTTCACGTTCCCGCTTACGTTCACCTTCACGTTCACGTTCACGTTCACGCTCACGCTCACGATCACGCCCACGCTCACGCTCACGTTCACGTTCACGTTTACGCTCACGCTTACGCTCACGCTTACGCTCACCTTCACGTTCACGTTCACGTTCAAGTTCACGTTCACGTTCACCTTCACGTTCACGTTCACGTCCACGTTCACGCTCACGCTCTCGTTCACGTTCACGTTCACGTTCACGTTCACGTTCACGTTCACCTTTACGTTTACATTCACGTTCACGTTCACGTACACGTTCACGTTCACGCTCACGCTCACGTTCACGTTCTCGTTCACGTTCACGTTCATCTTGACGTTCACCTTCACGTTCACGTTCACGTTTACGCTCACGCTTACGCTCACGCTCACGCTCACCTTCACGTTCACGTACACGTTCACGTTCACGTCCACGTTCACGTACACGTTCACGTACACGTTCACGATCACGTTTATGCTCACGCTTACGCTCACGCTCACGTTCACGTTCACGTTCACGTTCACGTTCACGTTCACGTTCACGTTCACGTTCACGTTCTTCACGTTCACGTTCACGTTCACGTTCACGTTCACGTTCACGTACGTTCACGTTACGACGTTCACGTTCACGTTCACGTTCACGTTCACGTTCACGTTCACGTTCACGTTCACCTTACGTTTACGTTCACGTTCACGTTCACGTACACGTTCACGTTCACGCTCACGTTCACGTTCACGTTCTCGTTCACGTTCACGTTCATCTTGACGTTCACCTTCACGTTACACGTTCACGTTCACGCTCACGTTCACGTTTACGTTCTCGTTCACGTTCACGTTCTGGTTCACGTTCACACTCACTTTCACGTTCACCTTCACGTTCACGTTCACGTTACATTTACACTTACACTTACACTTACACTTACACTTACACTTACACTTACACTTACACTTACACTTACACTTACACTTACACTTACACTTACACTTACACTTACACTTACACTTACACTTACACTTACACTTACACTTACACTTACACTTACACTTACACTTACACTTACACTTACACTTACACTTACACTTACACTTATACCTACACCTACCAATTACGGTTTCGATTGCGTTGGCTTTCGCGTTAGCGTTCCTCGTTCGCGTTCGCGTTCGTGTTTACGTTCACGTTCACATCCACATTCACCTGTACGTTTCGTGTTCGATTGTTAATTATAAAAAGCAAGATTTATTTCTTTTCGTATTACCTTATATCTAATAAGAGTTTCATTAAAATTTGTTAAGTTTCAGATACACGCACGTTTATATGCACGTACTCGCACGTACACACGCACATACCCTCACACACACCCGCAAGCACACGCGAACGAAGGGACACACACACACACACACACACACAAACACAAACACATATAATATATATATATATATATATATATATATATATATATATATACTTATATATATATACTATATATATATACTTAGTTACTATCACGTTCACGTACTTCACGTTCACACGTTCGTTCACGTGCACTTGACGTTTCATTACGTCAGTTCACGTTCACGTTACGTTCCGTTCACGGTCAGTCAACGTTCACACGTTAACAATTCACGTTCACGTATCACGTTACGTTTACGTTACGTCCTTTACACGATACGTTCACGTTCACGCTGTTCAACGTTCACGTCACGTTCACGTTCGTTCACTTAGTTTAGACATAACGCTCACGCTCACGACTTCACGTTCACAAAGTTACGTTCACTACGTTCACGTTCGAAACGTTTAAATTCTACGTTATCACTTAGTCACGTTTACGTTCACTTCGTTCACGTTACACGTTCACGTTCGTTTACGTTCACTTTACGTTCACGTTCACGATATTACGTCACGTTAACACAGTTCACGTTCACGTTCACGCTACGTCACGTTCGTTACACGTTCACGTTCACGTTCACGTTCACGTTCACCTTCACGTTTACGTTCACGTTCACGTTCACGTACACGTTCACGTTCACGCTCACGTTCACGTTCACGTTCTCGTTCACGTTCACGTTCATCTTGACGTTCACCTTCACGTTTACGTTCACGTTCACGTTCACGTTCCGTTTCACGTTTACGCTCACGTTCACGTTTACGTTCTCGTTCTACGTTACACGTTCTGGTTCACGTTCACACTTCACTTTCACGTATTCTACCTTCACGTTCACGTTCACGTTACTTTACACTTACACTACACTTACACTTACACTTACACTTCACACTCACTTGACACTACACTACACTTACACTACACTTACACTATACACTTACACTTTACACTATAACATACTTACACTTACACTTACACACACTTACACTTCACTATCCTACACTACACTTACACACTTACACTTACATCTTAGCACTTACACTTACACTTACACTTACACTTACACTTACACTTACACTTACACTTATACCTACACCTACCAATTACGGTTTCGATTGCGTTGGCTTTCGCGTTAGCGTTCCTCGTTCGCGTTCGCGTTCGTGTTTACGTTCACGTTCACATCCACATTCACCTGTACGTTTCGTGTTCGATTGTTAATTATAAAAAGCAAGATTTATTTCTTTTCGTATTACCTTATATCTAATAAGAGTTTCATTAAAATTTGTTAAGTTTCAGATACACGCACGTTTATATGCACGTACTCGCACGTACACACGCACATACCCTCACACACACCCGCAAGCACACGCGAACGAAGGGACACACACACACACACACACACACACAACACAAACACAAACAATATATATATATATATATATATATATATATATATATATATATATATATATATATATATATATATATATATACATATAACTTTTATAATTGTTTGACTTGACTTTATATAATTATTAATATTTTATGGTGTAAGTCAAATTAAACAATGATTAACAATATCCTATTTATTAATCTTTACAAATATTTCGTTAACGCTTGTTAACTTCATCAGTGATTGACATTAATTAGAAATAAACCTGCTACGAACTTTAGAAAAAGGAGTTATAGGTTGTTGGAAAATTATCTAAATTTCTCTTACTGTTATATGCATTATTACTATTGATTTTTATATACATCATTTCTAAAAGTAACCTTTTTTATAATTGTTTTCTGTATCTAAAATTAGTTATTAATAATTAATAAAATAATTAGTCTATTCTTTAGAGGTTGTAAAGAAGTTCCAATATAAATTTTACTGCAGTTGTTACAAGGAATTTTGTAAATAGTATTTGTTTTTTGTTCTTTTGGCGTTTTTTATTTTAGTTTTGTAAATAACATTAAATTTTTCTTTTGAGGTACAACATCTGGTTTGCTATTATATTTAAGAAATCCTTTTCACATTGTAAGTCCAAATCTTACATACCTCAATTTAAGTTTTCATATTATAAATACTATGATGTTAACAAAGTTAAACGTTTAAAATGTGTTCAGCACAAATTTTATATGGAAGTTTTACAAATTTCAATTAATACAACTTTTAGAAATTTACATTATCTTAAACAAAATTTGCGTTATAACTTAAATAAACTAAAAACAGTATTGGATATCGAGTTATTTAATGGATTCAAATTAATTCAAGAATAACGCTATTTTAACAAATACAATAAAATTAAATGAATATTTTATTTAATTTGAAAAGTTAAAATCGGAAAATGAATTTAAATATAACTTTAATGAAAACTGGATAAAAAATTTCAGCAATAAACAAATTCCCAACGAAATTTTATATTGCCTAAGTTTAAGAAAACAGTTCAATTTTCCATTAACCAATATTAAAGGTGAAGTATTAAAAATTATAAGAAATATTGAAGTAAACATTAAGAAAGAAACGGAAGAAGAAAAACAAGAAATTGCAAGACCATTGTTAAAATTTGAATTCAATTATTAATCACAAAGAATCTTAGTTGGAAGAAAAACAGAATAAATTCTACCGAAGTATTTATTATAAAACTGGAAAATTCTTAAGCGAAATCAAGATATTGTAGTAGTTTCTACAGATAAAGGACAAACAACAGTTATTTTGGAAAAAGATGAATACATATTTAAAGCATTAGAACACTTAAATAACATAACAACTTATGTAAAAATCAAGAAAGATCCTACTAATAATATGATTAAAGACAATAACATAATCATTAAAAATTGGTATAACGAAGGTTCAATTAATGAAAAGGAATTTATTAATATTTCAGTAAAATATACAGCAATACCAAACATTTATTTTTTGCCCAAAATTCACAAAAAAAAGTATCATTCAATTCTCCAAATTATAAGTTATCACAATTTTTATGGAATCTTTAAGAGCAGAAGATATTTTCCATAAAAAATTCAACTGAATTTAAACATAAAGTAAAATCCACCAAAATAAAAACTGGCCCTATCATCTTATGTTTGGATGTCATTTCTTTATATACTAAAATTCCAAATAACTTAGTAATGAAAATTCTTAATGAAAAATGGATATACAAAAAATTTTACAAAACTTTCTGAAGAACAATTTATGAGAGGTATATATTTTTGTTTAAATACCACTTACTTCAAATTTGCAAATGATTTTTACAAATAAAATTTTGGGTGAGCAATGGCATCCCCCATTTCAGCGGCAATTGCTAATTTAACAATGGAATATATGGAAGATATTTGCCTTCAAAATTTAATTTTTTCTAAAATTAATAAAAATAGCATTATATCACTAAAACTGCAGTCTAGACGAAGTTTATACTTTATTGCATAGTAAAATTCGATGCTTCGTTCGAAATCACAAATGCATTCGTTGAACAAAGATGGCATTACTTAATTACCTTGGTTACTTGTGTTTATTTAATTGTCTGTCAAACAATTGAAAATGGTGCTGTATTTGTGTAAGTGCACTGAACATATTGAAATGCCAATGATGGTGAATTTTGAACAACAAGAAGAAATTTTGCCCAGGTTGCTCAAATAGTTAACAAGGTTCACGCTGACGGAGAGCCAATCAATGAATAAACAGTAATGCAAACACTTCACAGACTCAACGAAAGTTGAAGTGTGAAAGATTAACGAAGAACTGGCAGACCAGTAACCGTTACGGATAATGATAATTCCCTCACTGTCCTGTTAGACATCGTTGAAAAGCTTAGAACTTCTATGCAGCAGTTATCATTCAAGCCCGATATGGGCAGATATTCAATAAAAAAATAGATCTTCATCAGTACAAAGTACATCTCTTTCAAGCATTAAATGAAGATGATTTCGAGCGAGTACTCTAATTTTGCAAAGCAATAATGCATAATAAACTTCGTCAAGGCTGCAATTTTAGTAATAAAATATTATTTTCTGATGCAGCAGTTTTTTACTTAAATGGACAAGTGGATAAACATAATTGTCGGTACTGGCTCGAAACTAATTAGCTGGCTGGAGGATATGCATGCACAAATACCTCAGGAAACTAATACTTGATGTGGTATTATTGGACATATTGGCTCTTATTTTGTTGAAGTGAATTTAGCTACACAACCATACCTACAACTTTCATTACAACATTAAGTTCCTGCTTTAAGTACTCTTTTCCAATCGCAAATAACCAGTTCTTGCCTGACAATTCCATCAGGTCTCAACAGGATTGGTCATCTCCACATTTTGGAATGCAACTACGAACGTTGTTTAGACGAAATGTGCCCTGTGAGGTGAATAGAACGTGAAGGACCAATTGAATGGCCAGCTATGTCTCCAGATATGACCCCACCTGACTTTTTCTTGTGGGGTTACATGAAAGATCCTGTGTAGGCTAATAATCCGCAGTATATCATCGATCTTCAAGGAAAAATAAACCTGGAAATCGCAAGTATCCGTGCAATTATGCTCGAAAACTCATTAAAAACTTTTGTTCAAGGAATCCATTATTGTTAAGAGGTAATTGGACAAAACATATACTATCTTGTTACAACATTTTGAAATAGTAATACACATTTAATTAATTTATTTCAATTTCAGTAATTTGTTGTATTCTGATTAATTTTAGTGAGTTTTTACTTTTTTTAATATTAGTATTAGTATTAAAATCGCAAATTCATTCAAGCAAATGACACATGCATTTAAATTAAATTTAAAACACTCATACTCACACTTACACGACTCACACTCACGCTCACACTCAAACTCACACCCACACACACATCCACACCCTCACACACACACACACACACACACACACTCACCCTGGCTCACACGCACACCCACATCCACACCCACACCCACTCCCACACACACACGCACGCACGAACGCACCCACGCCCACACCCACACCCACGCCCACGGCCATGCTCATGTCCACACCCACACCCACACCCATACCCACACCCGCCCACACCCACTCCCACACCCACACCCACACCCATACCCACACCCACACACGCACGCACGCACGCACGCACACACACAGACACACACACGCACACAGAAGCACACACAGGCACACATCATGTCAAGTCGATTTAGCGATAGTGATAAATAAGTCGATTGCATCACCTGCCTATGTGTATGTAGGTTGGAAGGTAAAAATAAAACAGGCAATCAATTTGATCTAGTTTAAAACGTGTTTTAATATATATTAATTAATTACAACAGGTTATGGGCCTAGACCGTTTAGCATTGTAAACTCCACTGCTAGTTTTACCTTTTACAATAAAGTAAGAGGGGAATTGACCTATTGGAATATTTGACACTGCCACATCAGTCACAATAGGTTCCTATTTTATTCTGAATAAAATAAGGAGAAATGAATTATGAACGCGAAAGATCTCTTTCAATCACAAAATGAGAAAGAGACAAAGAATGGAAAGGTTTAACTAGTAAAAGTCTTCCATTAATATGGTGTTATTAAAGCAGCAGTTCTTCAACTACAAAAGTCTGAAACGATAGTATAGTTCAACATATGAGTCAGTTGAAAACCTTGTCACAAGCCATAATAGATGCTGGAAAACATGTTGAAGACATTGATAAAGTAGCGAAGTTGTTAGGAAGTTTGCCAATTAAATATGGTCCATTTTCAATTGCTTAGGATTCTTACGACGAACAAAAACAAAGCTTTGGTAACTTGACAGCAAAGACTCTTAAGGAGAAAAGGCAATTAAACCCAGTAGGTCGTTTAATACAGAAATGGGCAAAAGTCGGATGACAAAAGTAAAAGATGTGTTCCTACATGTTATTTTTGTCATAAAAAAATCATTTGAAGAATTCGTGTAGAAAATTTCTTAAAAAACATGGAATAGGTGTAAATTTTGAAATGATTGCTAAACAGAATTGTCAGAATCAAGCTTTAGATGCTGGAGTAATAAATACAATTGTTAATGGGCATGAAGATATTTGTTTGCCGATAGTACGACATCTAAGTATATGACTGAAAATAGAAAAGGATTGATCACGTTTGAAGGAATTCAATCAGATTTGATTGTACAAATAAGAGATAACTCTGTTATTTATGTTCATGACGTAGATACAGTGCAAGTATTGGCAATAGTAAATGGTAAAATGGAAGTGAAATACTTAGAAAATTCGTTCTATGTACCAAAGTTAAAGAGAATTTGTTTTCAGTGGGAGTAGTTGTAGCTAAAGGATTCAATGTGTCATTTGAAAATAATTTCATATATGTCAAGAATTCTAAAGGTCTAGTCGTTTAAGATGTAAGGATGTCTAAATGGTCACCAGATAAATGTCGCCGAGAAAAATTCGGTTATGTTATGGTATAAACGCATGGGCCACATGTATTTTGAGAAGTTGGCTAACAAACATTTAATTCCAGGTTTAAAGATTGGGAGTACAGAAAGATATTTTTGTGAAAAAACTCGTACAAAGCAAAACTACCAGGAGAATGCGTACATTCAGATGTTTGTGGGGAAATAGCGAAATCTCTTGGTGGAGCTTACTTTGCTATTTTTAAGAATGATAGTTCGTCGTATCGTTTCGTTCATTTTGTAAAACACAAAACTTTTCGAATTGAAAGGTTTGATGGAACTTCAAACAGGTTAAAGTTTTTAAAACGGATACTTTAACCCAGTACGTAAATCAAACTTTTAAAAATTATTTTAAACAGAAAGGAGTTATTCATGAAACGTGTGCAAACGTACATGTCCGCAAAGTATGGCAGAGCAGAAAGGAATGTTAGATCCATAGTAAAAAGTGCAAGAACAATGTTAGAATATAGTGGTCATCGGAATTATTTATGGGCAGAAGCCGTAAATACAGCGGTTTGTTTATTAAATAGAAGATTTTCTGAACCGAATGAAAGGAAAACTCCATACGGTACAGAAAAGGATTTAAAATGGGTTCATTTGTGAAAATTGGAGCGGAAGCGTATATACTTATACCAAAACAATTTCGAAGCAAATTTGAAAAGAAAGCCACTAAGATTTTAGTTGGTTACGATGGGAATAGTCCTGAGTGTAAATTATAACAAGCGAATACTAAAGAAGTTATTGTTGCAAGAAGCGTTACATTTAATGAAGCAACCAGTTCAGTACGTATACAAGATGTTAATGACGCATCAAATCTAGTCTTGAAAACCGAACACACACACCAGACTAAATGGGTGATGCAAGTAAAGAATTACAGAATGAAGTTGAAGATTCCGAAATAAGTCACGAAGAAGGATGTAGTCGTCAACTTAAAAGTTACAATCCCTTGAAACTTTGAAATGTCCAGTTGGTTATAGTTATGATGGTATCGAAATAACTTGTGCTGCTATTTTTAACAAAACCCCAAACTTATATGGAAGCAATTACAGGTAGGAATAAACAAAAGTGGATTTATAAAATTAAACACAATCCGGATGGAAATGTGAACAGATACAAGGCAAGACTTTGTACAATAAAGTATTCTCAAGTCAAAGGTGTTGATTAAAAAGAAACCTATTCACCAGTGGCCAGGTGTGATAGTGTAAGGTTGTTGTTCCTAAATGGTGATCTGTAGGAAGAAATACGGGGTGTCCAAAAACTCTACGGACAAACTTTGCGTAGTGATTCTGGACGCAAAAATAAGAAAAAAAGTTCATATAAACCCAGGTCCGGAAACGCTTCGTTTAGGACCTACAGGGAGTGAAAAAATTTAAAATTTTATGGCGATGTTTTGCAAACAAATTTTATATTAGTCAAGTTGCCTTGGTATGAGTGAATCCTTGCGATATTGCAGGCTCACATTCCATTAATATAAGTAAATTGATTGTAATCTCATTATATTTAGAATTTACATCAGTTCTGCATACATAAAGACAAAATTTACATCGATTGGGGCTTGAACCTTGATGGCGCAGTTGGTTAGCGCGGTACTCTAGTAAAGTACAGGTCGTAGGTTCAAATCTTACTCGACGTAAACTTTTTATTTATGTATTTAATAAAATTAATAAATTTGAATATGGTCCTGAAATTTAGAGCACGGGGGTTTTTGTGGTCGAGAAACTTAAATATTTTATTGATTTTGATGCTGCCTGCAGAGGGCCATCTACAGTGGTATTCTAAAAGTTAATTGGCCTTAACTTTTTTACCACCCGGTATGTTGACGTTCCGTTTGAATTAGTCTGTTCCCTTTTCAGTTCTAAGGAAAAAAGGTATACTTGGTGGATGTCTCTCAGATCAACCGTTTTCGAGATATTAGTTGATGAACAGTTCAATTTAATTCCCTATAATCCTTAGCTAATTGGAATTAAAAATCAAAGTAACGTATATTTGCATTTTTATTTTAAATTTGAATTTAAGAACGAAAATGAAGAAATAAATAATAAAACTAAAAAAATAAATGTTACAAAAGGTGTTCCATATGATGACCATTTGCTTCGATACATAATCTCACTCGTTTTGATAATGAGCGGCGAATCCCTGAACATATTCCCGCATTATTTTTGAAGGTATCGCAGGCATCTACAGTGGTATGCTGAAAGTTAATTGGCGTTAACTTTTTTACCATCCGGTATATTGACGTTCCGTTTGAATTAGTTTGTTCCCTTTTCAGTTCTAAGCAAAAAAGGTATACTTGGTCGATGCCTCTCAGATCAACCGAGGAAAATAAAATTTTTTCACACCCTGTAGGTCCTAAACGAAGCGTTTCCGGGCCTGGGTTTATTTATATGAACTTTTTTTCTTATTTTTGGGCCTAGAATCACTACGCAAAATTTGTCCGTAGAGTTTCTGGACACCCCGTATATATGAAACAGCTCGAAGGTTTTGTAAGCAAAGAATCGACGTTGGTGTTCAAATTAAGAGTTTATGTAGCATAAAGTATTCACTGCAATGTCGGAACAAGAGATTTGTATAGTTTATTATAGGATATGGTTTCTAACAGTAATAAATGTGAGTTTAGTCGCCAAATAAATAATGAAAATTTGTTCTTAACGTTAGATGCAGATGATGGATTTATAGTGGCTGAGTGTAAATCTACAATAACTCAAATTTTAGACGATCTTTAGAAGAAATTTGAGATTGCCATCTGTAGTTCTGAATTTTATCTTGAAATTGAGTAGAGAGTACATTACAAATATTTTGAGATTTTGAAAAAATTTACTATGTATGATTGCAATCCTTCGTTAGTACCTTCAGACCCTATTGTGATTTTACTGTCAAACTCTCTTTGTAGAGGTAATAACGAAACAATGGATCAAAATCCTTTTAGGGAGGCAGTTGGTTGTTTATTGTTAGGAATTGTAACACGCCCAAACATTATGTTTCCTGCAAGCCAAGTCAGTCGTTTTCTACCTTACCAAATAGAAGTCATTTGATCGCAGTGGAAAGGATTTTTAGCTATTTAAAGGGGATGATACAGTTTGGATTAAAGTGTACTTGAGATAAATTTAAACTGAACGCATACTCAGACGCAGATATTGCGGGTGAATTGACACAAAGCGTTCGGCAAGCGGATATGTAATGATGATAACAACAGCACCTGTCACCAGGTCTAACATCGTCAAAATATTTCACTGTTTACAACGGAAGCCGAATACGTTGCAGCTTCAGAAGTGTCAGGAGAAGTTATTTGGTAGAAATCGGTATTACTATACATGGGCCTACATAGTTATACGTTGACACTATAAGTGCCATTTTGTCAACCCACCAATTTTACTGACCACAATAGAAGTAAGCACATTGACGTGAAGTGCCATTGTATACGGCAGTGCATTGAAAATAGTGCAGTGAAGGTTTCTCATGTCAAGTAGCCAATTATCAGATGATCTGACTAAACCCTTACCAGAAGTTAAATTTGAAAACAACAGAGCAGTTGTGCATGTTTTACCGCAGTAAGGAAGTGTTGGAATATCAAGATACTTTGCGTATCTGTTGTTTATTATGTAACTATGTGACAGTTTATTTTATTATTAGTTTCTGTGTAAAAATGAAACAGGCAGTCAACTTGGTCTAGTTTAAAACGCATTTTAATATACGATATACTTCCTTTTTTAATTTAATTAATAACATCATTTTCGATACAAAAATAAAGATTTCACGGCCTTCACTAAGTGGGTGGTTTTATTTCCAGGCAATAACGATTTACTGATGGCCCGTAGTTTACGCTTATCTTTAACACCCTGTGAATATTATTACACTTTATATAAACGTGTTTTCGTCATCAAAATAAAACTTTTTATTGGGGTATATTATGTGTATGCGATTTGAATAAAGGGAAATTGTACAGAAAAAACATAAATGTGTTATGTTTTGTATATATAGATATATTATTTAAAAAATGTTTATAAAGTACCCACACCGTTAAACTTGTAACACAGTCTACAAACTCTACTCTTTTGCTTAATGCACTGGAAAATTACATGTTCCACAAAAGATAATAAACATTAAACAAATTAAACCTTAAAGCGAAATGAATTGTAGGATTTTTTGTAAATCATGTAAACCCAAAAACATGTTTATGTTGTATTTTTTAAAACTGAAATAATGGAAAAAAACTTCGTTAGTAGCCAGATTGTTTGTTTCCACATTACTAAAGCCATATCATATATTCAAGCAAATCAAAATAGCACATTGTCAATTGACATACACAATCAAACAAACAGTAGCTCTGTATTGTCAGTAAATATAAACAAATTCAAAGCTAACATAGAATTTTATCTTCAAAAGCGCTGTTAAATGTATTTCATCTCCACAGCTAAATATAAATTATCGATTGGTTTCCAGGGAGTCATAATACCTAACATAATTTTTTTTAAATAAAATACTAATCATAATAATTGAATTTTTATAAATTCATGTTTTGTAAGGAATAGATACTTTAAAATCGCTACGTACTCCTAAAAAAACACACATACAATAATTTAACTGCACAGGCTTAATCCATGAGGAATAAACATCCTTGTCCCTTGAGAGCTTGAATCACGAGAAAGAGTAAGTTCAAAGGAGATGTGGGTAATTTAAAATCAGGGAATGTTGTTGGAGTGGTTCTATAAGCTACTATCATTAAGTAATATTCCTCTATGCTACTATCTTTATTCAAATTTATTTTTCTTATGGCCTGTTTAATATTATACACTTGCTCTAAGAATTACATACCTTTCCGATTCACTTATTTTCTTTTTTTATGAGTTTTGTGAGATTATACGCCATTAGCAATATGGATGGATCGAGTTCCCATTTTAAACTTATTGCAGCGATACATTTTGAATGACTAATTTAATTAATAAAAAATTAAGTTATGCACACTTATAATTTCCTCTTTTGCACCAATAAATATCTGAAATGAAGTCATAAAATAATTGGCAGCGGGGCTAATTATCAATGATTCGTGTGAAAACGCAGTTTCATTTTTTTTACTTGTAGTAATCCCGAACACGATGGAATTTTGAGTGCGCAATTATGGTGTGAATAGGAAAACCGAGTGTTCCTAGCGAGGATGGCCTGCGAAGGTATTAAGGAGTGTATTTCGGAGGCACACTTGCCATGGTAATAGCAATGGAACAAGGAAAGAACCGAAACTATTCTTCTATGCTCAAGAAGCTGTATTTCAGAAGTCAGAGACGGATCACGTATAAGCATAATAGCTCTTTTTGGATGCGGTTTACCATATCAAGGCGTATTGGGGGAGCACTGACCCAGAGATGGGAATTGTATTCCAGATGAGGTCGAATTTGAGCCTTATCCAGTAAAAGGAGTTGTTGCGATGTAAAGTACTGTTTAGATCTGTGTAGAAAGTCCATTTTACCGGCAGCTGTTTTGCTGGCTGACAAAAGGTGGTCAACCCATGAAAGGTTCGATGATACGGACATCCCTAACATAGAAATAGAGTTTGAAAACTTGAGGTCTAAGTCATTCATATTTACAGCAGGAAATAATCGGTCTTTCTTGGCGGACACAAGGCAACACTGCCTTTTGTCGGCGTTGAGCGTGAGTAGATTATTTCTTCCCCATTCAAGGACACGCTCTAAGTCACCGTTACGTTACGTAAAGGAAATTGATTTAAGGAGGAAGGCATATGTACGCAGAAGAAGATGTATGTTGTAACGTAGGCGAAATTGTAGTAATTTGAAAGGGAGGGTTTATAACAATAGTCAATAAAATGGATCAGTTTCAAAAACGGATTAGCGCTTAAATGCTACTTGTGAAATTATATATCTTTGTCGTTCTAAGATATTAAATTTGGGTTATAGGATAAGTGTGTATTACAATTCTTTTTTACCACGTGAGGTGAACTAAAAAGAACCCTCTGCGTTACAGGCGTTTTAAATTGAAGCACCTGCACCATAAGAGGTGACAATATGGTAAGTCATGTTTGGGGCGGCATGGAAATCATCCACTTAAAGCGCAAGGCAGTAATACTCTAAATACTTTACTTATTTTTACGTACATACATAATTGCACAATTAATTTATATTTATAAAGTATTTTACCTACCTGATTAACAGAGAAGTGATTTAATGTAATTTCAATTATATCGGTAAAAGATGATATCCAATTCATAATAAATGCTAGAGCAAGTGAATTCTGATTTAGTGAAGGAAATATTAATAAAAAATATTAGAAAGCTTAATTATTTAACTTTTTTCTGTAGGTATGCAAGTATATTTCTTCAATTTATTTTACACAATCATTTAAACTAATAAACTATTTAAGAACATATGGTTCTGACGTTATATCAAGCACCTTATCTCGAAATCGCCTCACGTTTGTGCAACCTATATTCTTCCATTTAGAATACAGCATAAGAATAGCCCTCTATATGTATCTGTAGATCGTAATAGGATTTGCAAATATCCCAAATATTCCAATTTCGTTAAATTGACAGTGATATGGCAGTAATCTGAGTATGAAGTGGCCATGTCTGTATTGGAAAGAACAAATTGTTTTAAACATAATTCAATTTTAAATACGTTTCTATTATAAAATTTTTAATATGGGACGAAATAAGGGTAAAAATTAATTTAAACGTCTTATATAAGTAGTCATGTCTAAAAAATTAACTTTTAATGTAGTCCTGATTTTCATATTTGGCAAAGCGTCAGAATTTAATTAATATGAATTGAAATAGACTTGGATATTTTGTATTACAGGGAATGTCAAACCAAAGATTATCTGCATTGTACTATATAAAGAGAAAACTGTAAAAAGTTCTTTTCTTGCCCTTGTTTGGCCTTCTTTAATGTAGGAACACCGATCTTCCTTGTAAGTTCACAATAAGGTACTAATTTTGTAATTATTGTTAGCATACATAATAGAAAACTAATTACGATATATGAAGACGTCCATAAGCAACAGGAAAACGTTAATTATTATTGTTCATCTGTTTTCACATAAAGCATTTAAAAGTCATTATCATTGCTATAAGTCAATTACATTATTAGGTATATTTGCAAAACTCACCTCGATTGGGTTAAATTATTCGCTCGTCAACTGAATTTCTAGTTTCCTTAATAAAAGACGAATGCGTGTCGTAGTTGATGGCTTTTTTTCAAAAGAAGCTAGCATGCGTGCACAGGGATTATAGCCCCTACACTCTTTCTGCTATGCATAAATGATCTTATCTCTTCAACGACTAACCCGATCTATTGCTTTGCTGACGACAGTAGACTTCATTGTGGTTCATCTCAGTCTACTCAATATATTTCTTCTTAAGCATTAAAGCTGGAATGGAAATGTCAATCAACAGACATTTAACGTATCCTAATAATCGTTAAATTTAATAATATAAAACTCAGTGTTGCTTTGTGTCCGCCAAAAAAGGTTGATCATTTCCTGTTAAGTTTTCAGACACTGTTACTACGTTGGTAATGACTGTATCTTCAAATCTATCATGGGTTGACTATCTTGCGTTAGCTACCAAAGAAGATACTCGTAAAATAGGATTTTTGTGCAGGTCTAAGCAGTACTTTACCTCCCGTTAACTCTTTCGGCTGTATAAGGCCCAAATTCGAGCTAATCTAGGATATAATCTCATCTATGGGTTGGTGCTTCCCAGTACGCTCTCAATATCGTTGAGCATATTAAAAAAGAGCAATTGGGCTTATAAATGACCCGTTCTTAGCTTCTAACATACACTGCCTTAGTATAGACGTTGCAGTGGTGAATTACATTCTTTATTACCACCTCTGGCCACCCTACGAATTTTCGGTTCGCTCATTGACATCATCAATATGTAATACAAATCTTTACTTGTCGTACCAAACGGACGCAATCCACATTCTTCTAGACGGCTTCTAAACTCGGAAGTGATCTCTCAATTTTTACAGATATTATCATTTGCTGAGGACGATAACTGTAACTATTATCGAAACGTATATTTGAAAGACCCAAAAGCTAAGTGTTTTAATTATGTCTAATAATGGTGAAAGTTTCCTATTCATACTTATTTTTACTTTACCGCTTTATAGAACAGTGAGTAACCACTTTGCACGTTATGTTTACTTTAAGCACCATAGCACCCAATGACGGGTAAAGGGCAAAGTCAATCTACCGATTTCAACATAAGCATCGTAAATTGATAAATACGACTGATAGGATGAAACAAAATTTAATATTGATCTAAACATTGATAATATAATTAAGTAATATTTTGCGAATGACCTATTTAATTAAATAATAAGAATAATAAAATAGTTATTGAAGATCAATGTAAAGTTGTAAAAAAATTTATTCAGGAACAATCGGTAAATTCTCAGGAGTAGACGATTAAGCCCGACGAAAACTACTGAATAAAATAGAGCTATCAATTAAGTAAACAAAAAGTATATATTTACGTTTTATAAATAATATCAGAAAACTGAACGAAGACGAGCAGTTGTTAATGGTCTAATGTTCCGTGTATTACAAGAAACTTAAGATAGATAAAGCTAGTTCATATACAAATTTTACGTCTAAAGCGCTATTATAGCCGAAGATGCTAAAGGGGACCTGGATATTGATGCAAGTACTAATACAAAAAAAAGGAGTAAGGCGCTCTGACTAGGTTAAAACCGTTTTCAAAATATAGAAAGTGTGTTACGTGAACTACTACCTCACGCCGTTGATAATATACGTAAACCAAATGCGTCATTTGGAAACGTTATCAGAAACTTCGCGGTTTAACTACTGTCACGTTATGTGGAAATCGTGAGAGAATTTGAGTAACGTTTTATTGATATATTGTGATATAGAAGTTAATTCAATACATAAATAAATAATGTTCACATTCTGTGACGTTCTAATATCCTAATTATCATTGGAATTATAAGTTTATATCAATTATATTGTTTTCTTAAAGTCAATCGTATTGAATAGTGACTTGACACCTTTGTCGTTTTTGTAAATGTTGATGAGAACTTATCTTACTCAGTTTATAGTAGTTGGTAGTGATATCTTGTATTTTCTTGTCTTGGCTGAATTGACATTTTCATTTTTTTTCTGTTTCCATGTGAAATGCTAAGTTGGCATTTAACGAATTTAGGAGAAGGGGCAGACAGTTGCTTCCTTTTTCAATCAGTCGAAGTTTAAATTTTGAGAGTCGAGTTTGAGATTTAAATCAATTAAGTTGTAGTTACCAATTATTGTTATCGGGCCTTCGACGCCCCGACGTCATTTATGATTAAGTGTACAGTCGGTGCAATAAGTGTCATAAATTCGCTTTTAAGCGATTATTGATTATAGTTAGCCCCTAACAAATTTGTTTATCGTTTGCCGTTTTATCGAGGGACTCCAAGTTCAATAAGTTAAGTAGAAGACGTCCTACTGAGCCTAGTTCCGTTCAGTTACAGCGTCTTAACCTATATTTAAACGGCGTCATCGTCGTTTTAGTGCACCGTGTCTTAAGAATTTGTTTTAGAAACTTTATTTATGCAAATCTAATACCGTTCTGGACAAGCATTACTGAAGCATTTCAACACACCTAGAAGACCTAAATTGTTGTCACGTATGTGGAATTATCTAGACTATAAACATTATTACCGTGATTAATAAGAATAATAGAAAAGTATCACGTGCTAGTATTTAGTTAAAGTTAAAATGCCAGATTATTGTGTTTAGGTATTCATATAAGGTTATTTAAAAGAATGTGTCCACTGTGTTATTTTCTTCCTGTTATAACCTACTTGTGTATTAGTATGTTTGCTCATGATACTGTTTGGTGAAATTTAAATTTTTAATTAATGTTGCAGTAGAAATTCCGATGTTATTGTAGATTTAACGTTTTGATTTTCAGAGAGCTTTTCTTGTAGTAATAAAGTCAGATGTTGAATTTGATTGAATTTCGGTAAATCGGAATTTTGCATAGACAGTTGACAATTTTTTTTTATTGTTACTCCAGAATTCTCCATCTTAAACTCTAGGAAGCATATCCAATCACACAACAAAAATTCATTCAAACGGTTCGCGCGGTAAAAGTGAAACAATTTTTACGTCACCAATACAGACTTGCAGTGTGTTACAGGCTAAATACTAACTAGAGCATCCAGCCCGTGAAGGCAATTTGTGCCACGGCGTAGCTCAGTGGTGTGGACGGGGTTCTTACTTAATGTTGTAAAAGGTCACTTGCCACAACTCCTGAATAACACATTACTAACTTAAGCGATTTACATACAGCGAACTTTATCATTCATTTGGCGGGATATTGCTATGTACGCAGCACTATCATAAACGCTTAACTCGAGGATGTGGTGAACCTATATCTTATCCCACATCTGGAAGAGGAGATTAATTACTCCACGATAGTTCGATACACCCTATTTATTGTTATATTACAAAAAGATAAATTGCACCACGGTCTAGCTCAGTGAGGTGCAGACTTATGAAATTTTCGGTAATTGAGAACTCATTGATTTGCATGTGTGAGGGATGCAGAGATTTATCCGCAGGTGTAATCAATATTAACATTTGTTTATTGTCGGACGCCACTCAATTTATAGGTTTAATAATTAAAATACAACAAAAATTGAGCAAGCTGTACCTTATTAACATAGGTAATCTAAATAGCAATACACAATTGTAGTTATACGTATGTTTAAGTAAAACAAAATGTCTGAATATTTCGGCATAAAACAACTCAAACGATATTCCTCAAAACGATTTGTGATCTTAAATAATTACTAAATCAATACAACTATATAAGCTTATCATCTACTTTTACTTAATATTCAAAATGTAATATGATCAACACACTATTCAATCATAAAACGTACTGACCTATGTCAACACATATTACCGTATGCTACTGTAAGCCACTTTGCTTACAATAATTAAAATAGTTTATTTTAATGTGCCTCGGACTAGCTCTTGTCCTAACAAGACGGAGGTGATTCGTATTTTGGTGCTTAACACTGTACACTTTGAATAATTACAATAAAATGTTTTAAACGTATATTATCCTATTTTATATAAAATTAAATAATCACACAGCTAAACTAGGTGAACTAACAAACAACAAAAAATTTTTACAACAGGCTAACCGGAGTGTCCTTCCTTCTTTGTAGCGACCGCCTTTGTTTGTTCCCCCGTGGACGGCAGTAGTGGGATTAGTGGCCCTGAGACGTTTTTGTAAAAACATAAATTATTGTGGTTCATTTGCTAGCGTATTATGTCAAAAAAATCCTGATAATGACGATTTTCTGTGATTTATTACGAACTCTTAGGCCGGCCCTGTAAACGGTAGCGTGTTAGTTATCGGGTGTCGTTATGTAATATTCTCCGTATTACATAAGCAGGGGACAACGATCGCGCTGTTGTTTGTAAACAGGATGGCCTCAGGATTAATTAATTGAGAACGTATTTACATTGATTAATACATAACATTTATTTATGTTCGGCAATAAGACGCGTTAAATCTTTATTATAAGATAACGTCTATTATCGTTAAACGCGTATAACTTTCCTATAAGCGAAATTTATTCTACCTATTAAATACAGGGAGTGTGTTATATCCCCTTTACACAATGTTGCGCCTATTATTAATTGTTGAAAACGAATTAAACTGAGGTGGGTTTGCACGATGTTTTAGGAGTTCTTGATCTAAATTAAACAATTATGGGAACTGTTTCAGACGGAATGCAGGTTTCTTATGTACACGAATAATCTTTTGATTAAAATGAAAGAATTTACACGTATAACGTTCGTAATTTATTATGATGCTGGTAAATTGGTCAGGCCTTCGGGAACGGAATAGTGGATGGTTTTTCGTTGCGTGAAAATATACTCGCGATACAGGAACGTTTATCTTACTGGATTCCCTTTATTAAGAAATATTATTAAAAGGGTATCTAACAAATTGTAGTCTGTTCGCGAAACGCTGGATCACGTTTGATGCAATTTATTACGTAAACGCAGCGCGTGTTCGTCTTTATTTAGCTG
The DNA here is from genome assembly GCA_036346205.1 of Vesta saturnalis. NCBI lineage: Eukaryota > Metazoa > Arthropoda > Insecta > Coleoptera > Lampyridae > Vesta > Vesta saturnalis. Next base: position 2,422,514 of record JARFJB010002538.1, read on the forward strand.
GAGTATCACGCGGATGATATCTGAGAATACGGCTTCTGGTATTGGGATTATCTCCAGGTTACGGCGTCCCTTGTTTGTTATATATGTTTAATGAAGACCCTTTATAAGATTCTGCGTCTAGCCCGTCTCGTGCTGTATGAAGGCATCTTCCGGGGAGCGGTAGAATTAGAGTGAATACCCTTCTTGCCGCTGGAGTAAATGGAAGATGACTTCAGGGCGTCAGTGCCCGTAGTAACACCGTCCTGACTTCTGGCGTGTGTATGTTTACAGAAGGTGACTTCACGCTTTGCAACCTGTCGTGTGACTTTTTGTATATACTGGGAGTGTGAGATAACTTCCGCATTCTGCAGCCCGTCGTTTTTCTGGGTGTCTGTTGTAATGTTTAGGTGTCTGTTGTAATGTTTAGGTAATGTTGCTCAATAAAACTTACGTGCTGTTAACGTTAGCGCATCTGAACCAGTAGCTTGATTGTGTGACGTTGATTTACCGGTGACGGCGGGGAAGTAACGTGACTAAAGATACACGATGGTCCAGGATGAACGGATGCGGCAATCGACAGGTTGGCGGCGTACACAACGAGAATAAGAGCGGCAGACACGCGGTCTGGGTTCTTTTTTTTCCTTTTCTGGATTATCGCAATAAACGATCAGGATTCTCGTCAGGCTTTTCAGGATTTATCGCAGTAAGCGATCAGGTTGCTGGTCAGGATTCCTGGTTCTCTTAAATAACGCGATTAAGAGCAGTAGTCGCGTGGTCAGGATATTCTTTATTCGGTAGCGACGGCGAGGCGGATCTACAAGCAAGCGGTCGGTGCAACAGCCCAACGCACAAGCAGGGGGTAGACTATGGACCGGATCGCGCACGAGAAGCAAGGTGTCGCGGCAGCGGCCCGACTAACAAGAATTCTTTTTCGGTAGCGCGTCTTGTGGTTTTATAGATAATTCGCTGTGGGTGGGTACTCTGGTTGTGATTGTCTGAGGGTTCTCTGACGTAAGAGCATTTGATACTTTTTGATATCTGCGTCGGAGGGGATTAAAATAATTATTTGTGATGCAATATTCCGCAATATTTTGCAATTTATTTTAATATTATGAAACTTTATGTAACTTGATTACTGCAGGGCAATTAACAAATAATTAATCAAAAATTTGTAGTAAAGTCAGGCTGGATCTTTACAATACGTTAACTCAAATGTTTCTATCTTAGAACATAAATCAGCTTAAACTGCAGTAAAAGGATAAGTACTTACTTGTACAAAATAAATATTTTAATCTCGTCTTAAAACGATCTGTAGCTTGAGAATTTTCATTTCCATTCACAAGACAACCATACGATAATGTGAAGGTAATTCCCATTTGTGTTCAACGTACAAATAAACAAACTAGCATATATTAAAGTTAGGTAATTTTCATAAAATATTCCACCTACAATAATGAAAATGTAGATTAAAGAGGCAGATTCGAACGACTAAAGCGGCAGATATTTACGACAAACGCAGAGTATATATAACAGCATGTGTGATTTAAGCAAAACAAAGGTATCTCCATTTACACTCGCGAAGATGATATGCATTATCATGCGCCATTTTATGCATTTTCCGTGACGTCACACAGCACACCTTTTGCAACGATACTTTACCATATTGGGGACCTTCCCAATTCCAGGGCCTTGCCACTGCCAAGGGACTACCCTGTTAAATATAATATTTACAAAAACTCAATTAAAAGCCTTACATACCTTATAAAAGGGATGCAAAACTTAAAAAAGGTAACGTACTGAACTGGACGGTACAAGAAACGGAAAGGAAGTGAATTAAACGTGTTTAATGCGCGTTTGTGCATAAAACAACTAAAGAGATATTAATAAATATACACAGGGATTCGTAATTATGTAGATTAAAAAGAAAATATTGACATATACTAAAATTTAATTATTGAAAGAAAAAAGAAATGCTTAAAGATACTAATATAATGTAAATATATTTATCAATAATAATGCAAATTTGGAAACTTAATTAAGGTAACAATAGTCAAGAATATATATATATATATATATATATATATATATACACTTATAATGTGAGTAATCAGTTTCACTGAGCTAAATCTTGAAGCGACCAAAATCTTGACAGCGATACAATTGATAATTCTAGTTTTTTAACTAACCTAATGTTAATCATTGATATAATTAAATTTACAATGCATAATCTACGATTTTACTCATAAGCTCAGGAGAACAAAATATGCGTGTACATAACTTGCAGGATATGTATAATCAATTTGCACCGGAAATTATGAACATTTCGATATGTCAGGTAGCAGTAAATTCATGACATTAAGAGCAACAAAAGTAGATTTATAGTTATTAATATGAAGTAATATGCAGGTGGTTGAAAACAACAGGTAGGTCCATAGTAAATGATACAGTTCACAATTATCAAGTATACAATTATATACATTGATCGAACAGAGGCAATGTAATTAACATAAATTGAACTGACAGTTTGCGTAATATCTACCAAATATCTTCGTGAGTACTAGTTATGAAGATGGTGCGAGAGATATGGTGCTGCCCATGAGGGAGAAGAGCTAGACAGGCTAACGGTTTCCATCAGCCTATAGATTGCGCAGGATATAGTAAGTGTGTTATAAAATATTAAAAAAATGCAGGTTTTGGTTGGACGCATTCGTCAATGCCAGAAGATTCGCTAAAGAGGTGTATCAAGTTTTCAAGTTTAGAGAAAAGTAATTGCACTACTCCTTATATCATACGTCTTGATGTAAAGAATGGTATATCCGGATTAATATATCATGTAAGTCACCAAATAACTAAAAGCCATTACTTCACCACCGAAAACGTAGCTAGTGAGTTCTTTTAAGAACAGGGCAAAGCAATTCTATGACAATCAAAAACAGACGTACAACCCGAAAATTCAAGAGTTGAACTTTTTACCCGATGCACATTGGTCTCCAAGACCTGATTTTCTGGTCAAAATGCAGTTTTCAAAAATATTAAAATTGGCCTCTGAATGCACAACAATGTAATGAAGACATGTCATATTTTAATGTTTTGCAATTGTTTTCTTTATGATAGGCCCCTAATTTGAGTTGCAGTTTCTTCATATTTTTGCTGGGAACAAAGTGCATTGAGATCTTACAAGTATGAATTTCACATATACCTTAGTTTTACCACATTCATCTATCTACAGTTTTTGAAAACTGATACCTAGTTATTACTATTAAAGTTTGTATTATTTCACATAACCTCAATATTTGAATTGATTTATAAATAATGGCTATGTTTGGCGGGGATGAGTTTTACACTGTTCAAATCAGGGTTTCTTACAGATTAAGTATGAATATGTTTTGCCCGCAACTATGTTGCACCTTTTGACAAACACTTTTTTTCTACTTTAAAAATCAAGATCTTTTCGATCTATGAGTTTCAGTACATCACAGAGATGAACAATTCAGTTTAGTCTATGATCATATTATGAACACAATTGGAGGAGCAGTGACTTCATCTTCTGAAGAGAAAATGTAAAACAAAATTCGCCGCTTATGTCGGAATTTGGATGAAAGATTTTGTAAAACTCGTCGTCGTAGGGATTATTTTACAAATTTATCTTAGCTCAAGAATTATTTTATAATTGAGGCAGATGAACCTATACCATCTATGTCTTCTTGTCGACCACGGCTTCCGTTTTCAAAAAATCAGAAAGATCTAAGAGGAGGGAAGCGTCACAGCTATCACTTGAAAAACAATATGATTCAGCTTTAACTCAAGCTGGAGTATGTTAATGAAACAGAAGAACACATATTAAAAGAAAAAGAAAACATTGACTTACAGTTGCAAACAATTGAAGATTTAAAAGTAAGAATGCCAAATGATAAAGTATTAAATGTAAAATTCAATTTGTTTATAACTTTAATTGATGGAAAAGTGTTAAATACTGTGACAGGAACAAAGTCAAGTCAGGCTTGTCCAGTATCTACTCCCCGAATTTTCAAACAAATTGAAGATTTTAATGCAAAAGTATTTGATCCAATACCAGACTCTTTGCAATATGGAATAAGTCCATTACATGCTTGGGTTCGCATCTTCGAGTGTATACTACATATATCTCACATGCTTGACTTACATGAATGGGAAAGTCAGAGGCACCGAAAATAAAATAATTTTTGATAAAAAAAAAAAGAAATACAAAAACGCTTTCTGATAAATTTGCATATGCACCTACACAAGCCAAAACTTGGTGGTTTTAGCAGTACTAATGACGGCAACCCCGCTCGTCGAGCATTCAGTGACCCAAAAACGTTTTTATAAATTACAGATATTGACGAAGATTTAATACACAAATTTAAAATTATTTTAATTTGCTTTTCATGTCAGTATCAAATAGATATTCAAAAGTGTGAAAAATACTGTCATGAAACAGCCAAATTATACATGGCAAAATATTCCTGGTATCCAATGCCTGGAACAGTGCATAATATTCTTGTACATGGTACACAATTTATGAAAAAGACAGTATTACCTAAAGGGTATTTTGCTGAAGAGGCATCTGAAGCCAGAAATAAAATTTACAAATCTGATCGACAATACAGAGCAATTAAAAGAAGTAGTCAAAATAACCTGCGAGATATTTTCAATAGAGCATTGGACACTTCAGATCCTATAATTTCCAGTATTAATTTAGAAAAGCGGATCCAGAAGCCAAAGCAAATTACATATTCCTTCGGAGGTAGCCGCTATGCTGGTGATAACAGATCCAAAACCCAAAGTCAACAGGGAAGAGGACGAGGAAGCAGACAAAGAAGAAGATGGCAGTGATTAAGAAAAAGACTGTTTGAACGAAGAAAAAAGTATTATAAATAGTGTAATTCCTGCAAATGTTTTAGATGCAATAGAATTAGAGAATGAATTATAAGATGTACTTATGGACTTATTTATTTAAAATGTTAAAAACAAGTTATAGCTAGTTATTGTAAAATTGATACACTTTAATTACTCTGAATTACTTTAGTTTGCTATTAAAATTATTATATACATTTAAACTAGCTAGATTCTTCATAATTATATTTTATTAGTTTTGACCAAAAAAAGTGGTCTCAGAAACCACTGTGCGATGTTGCCAAAATCATTCTTATTACACTTAAAACAATCCAAAGTAAAAAGTGATTAAATAATAGGTTTGAATATGTTGACTAACCTAATAAAAAAGGAGAGTACAGAATTTTATTGAGTGCAAAGAAACGTTACCAATTTACTAACACAAAAGTGAAAACACGGTTAATGAATAACAGAATGGCACTAAGACGATGTAAATTTTAACACGAAATTAAACTGTAAAGCATGTAGCAGGACGTAACCAGACATCCTTAAAATATGTAAAACGAGATTTAGATAATAGAAAAGCATCTGAACTAACCATACAATTATGGACTCCAGAAGAACTTTCGATATCAAGCATACATAAAAATTTAAAACTTGTCAAATGTGCTTTTAAGTACACGACGTTTGTCGTAAGAAATGTATTTTAATTTTGAACTTTTGTCGCGAATGATTCATTTCCATAATTTACTCGTTCGGATTAAATTATTCGCACGTCACATATCCACGTCTTACGTATATTGTATCTATGACTATGTCTTATTGAAAGAGAGAGTCTAGCGTCTTCGTCTTTTTTACATATTGTTAGGGTGTTTAATCCTTTAACAGACATTTAAGATAAGATAAACTTTATAGATACTGATTTGAACGTTATTGAATTTTTCATAACGCAGTAAAATAAAATTCATAAAATTGTTAATCTTTGCCAGAACATAACTAGAAATAGACAAACAAGAAGTGTTAGTTTAATACAAATACACTAGTAACTTTTAAATTTATGCAATACACCAACAAAATAGTATTTAACTCTATTAATGACTTTCAAAACTGTATTTATTCAATTTCAAACAATTTCCTTTTACATACAACTACTTACAAATAAGACATATTTCCTATGCCATACTTTGCTAATTGAAAATTAATTAGTAAGTAATAGAAACGTTAGAACTTCGTGTAGATATTGTACTACTAATGCAATTAATTATTTCAAGATCTAATGCAATATATATGAAGAACTTGAACAGTGGCCTATAACTAAATTTACCTATAAAACATGAAATTCTCCTCATTATTAAAAATACTTATCGTGTATCTATATCAATATTTTACCATATCTAAACGTTTAGGTATTGTAAAATATTAACACACGACTCTAACCTAAACGTAGAAGCACCTATAAAATCATATTCAGTAGCATATAATTATTTTTTCTACGTGCGTGCGGCAAAGTATACTTTTCCGCACGCATGTTAGTTTAGAAAGTTCTAGTTTGTAAGATTATTTTGACGCACCGTGTATATGTAGTCTTGTGTTGACGTGTGGAACAAATTTTGAATGTAAATAAAATGAACTTTGTAAGGTTATTTTGACGCGTCATGTATGTGCAGTATTTTGATAACGTATTTTGAGTGCAGCTGAAGCGAGTTTGCATGAAAAGAATTTTTTTTTGTGTATGCGTAATGTAAGTTGGTGTAAACTGGATTTTTAATGAAGCCTTAGTTATCGTGTGAAGGAATATTTAAATGTTGTAGAAAGATTTTCGTGTTGAAAGCGTTAAATTTGGTTGAGAAATAATGTTTTGAATAAATTTTTATTGATACGGCATTGGTAAAACTGCTGGTCTTTTTGCTACTGTGTATGAAGGAATTTTAACTAAAGAAATGTTTGTAAACATACGAATGAGTGAGTTTGTGGTATATTGAAATTGTATTAACGAGCAGTAAGGAATATGGATGCATGTTTTTGATTGTGGAAATTTTTGGTAATGTGCATTATTGGTAAATTGAATGCGTATGTGTACGTAAAGGGACATTAGAATGGGATGATTTCGCGGAAATGCAAGCTATGTATGAAAAGACGAAGAACGAGCTAGTGAATATACTGAATGGATGTGGTGATGATAGGTGATTTACTCGAGGAGATTTTATAAATTTTCACGTAAAATAAAGATGGCGGCGGGTCCTGTAGAGGGTAGCGTGGTTGAGTCCATGTTGGACATTGTGGTGCGATGTAGAGACGCAGTGAATACGCGATTATGATAGGTAGATTTTAAATTTAGCGCGAGATGCATTTAGAAAGGAGGGCTAAAGACATATAAGGGAGTGCCGGTCTTGTGATAAGGGATAAGCTTAGGCGTTGACGAGAGTAGACGTCGCGCGCGCTGAGTTATGATTCACACTTAAATTCAGGGTTGAAGGAAAAACTATTTTATATTATTTTACTTCAATAAATTAAAAGTGCTTATGCAGATCTGAAAATTAAACGAGTATTTTGTTAAAAGTGTTTAGTACAGCGCATGATATTACAAAAGTTTTATAAGCTTAAGGTAACCACTTAAGTTAACGCACCGAAAATTGTAAAAGTAGCTTAAAGAAGTGGTGGTTTTATGAACGATTAAAGTATATTCGTACAATCGTCACCAAATACAATTCGATAGTATAAAAAAGAGATTCTACCTTCAAAGGGGAAGCAAACATACCCTTTCTGTTAAACGTGAAGAGCTAACATCTATACATAAATACGATGTTATGCTAAATTAAAGAAAAACAAAAGGACCATGAAGACATGTGCATGGAGAACTGTTCGCGGGTGCTTTAAAGGAACACGGTTGTTGTGTGTGTACCCAAAGTGCTGGCTAATTTAAAGGTCGTTAACAAATAAAGGATTGCGTCTCACCGATTAAATGGATTACATATCATACCGGCAGAAAACGGATTAAATTACATTTATTGTAAGAATTAGCTATACGACTTATTGACGATCACCTTTTTAAGATAATTCTCTTTCTTTGCTTTGACGATTATTCATTTAAGTTAAAACAAAAAAAAAGGTAATCGAGCTGTATCGATATTTTGGTGTATGTTTAGTTCTAAGATTTGGGGATTTTTTTAATTGGGGCTATTTGGTGGTTTCGACCACAGTTGTGTAAATATTTATCCACAATACATGTACAGAGTGTTTAAATTATTTCGTTGTTTATTTGTGATATTGGCTTGACTGGTTACATATTTTTAATAATTGAAACTCATCTTTACACTATTTTATTTTGGAGATTAAGGATCGATCTGACATCTTGTATTTGCCAGATCATTCACAAAATTTCAGTAAAAATTTGGAAAATAAAGCAAAACATTAGTAACAAAATACTTAATTTTGATTTAGTATTTCCATAAAGTAGAACGTTTATATTTGAAGTGATAAAACATAAATATATTTACGAATGTCTAACTACGGTCACTGAAGTTGGTATTTTCATAACATATAAAGGGATCATTAATGAGGAAAGCACTAATCATTATAACGTTGAATTATCTGGCAATTAACGAGTGGTTTTCATTGAGATAACGAATATCATTAAATCGTTTCGTTTATTCATTTTCTGTTAGAGGTTTTTTTAAATTGGGCATTGACTATTTATTTAAATTTAAAGTTCATTAACCGTTGCGGATTTAAATTGGTAGATACACAAGGGACATTTTAAAAGCTACATAAGTTACCGTTTTATTTTTATGAATTGGAGTTTCCATCTATACAGGGTGTGTTCAGTAAATTATAACGACCCGTGTATCACTCAATTTTCTGAAGTTTTGAGTTGATTTGTTTGGAAGTGTGTTTGACTTTGAGAAGTTAGTGTATGAGTTTACTGAATAGGCTTCAATCCTGTTTTCCACAATCAAACAGGATTAATTTACCATCTCGCCTAAGACGATTTATTTTAGCAAAATTTAAGATTGTGGTGGCGCCGAGAGACATCTTTCCCGGACTGAGCCTGTATAAGTTGTGAATTTATGGTAAGTGTAAGGTGTTTGAGCTTGTTCTGCAATCATTTTACTCCCTATCTCGGCCCCGCCCATTTCCATTGTAGCTAGCTTGGTAACCCGCTTACTCATGTAAGCATACGCAACGCCTAGTGCGGATTGGACGTGTAACAGCTTTCATGCGAAAAAAATATTTGTTTATGCAGAATGTAAATTGGTGTAAAGGATACGCCACTGGAATTTTAATAAAGCATTAATATGTGCAATATAAAAGAGTATTTTTTACTTGTTTCCAACAGGTTTGCACCCAATTACAGGAAACGAAGAAACAAGAATATATCATGTACGCATGCTGCATAATATTCTGTATAAATACTTCCAAGCTAAACTAAACATTTCCAAGAATATAATAATAAACCTAACTAATACAATTAATACATCCGTATAAAAGTTCGTATACATATTATAGTTTTTCGAGGATATTAGAACAATGTATACCGTTGTGTAATAAATGGTGCAAGAATTTTAGACCCGCGACGTTGCGCCTAAGACGAAAACGCTTTAAAAGTATATTGTTTTCTATTTCTTTTGGAGGAGAAACTCCATGTAGTTTGTAAACTAAATATTTTAAGAATCTACGTTACACTTTCTTAATCATTTCTATTTGATGCTGGTATAAAGAGTACCAGATAAGGCAGCCATATTCGAGAATGGATCGTACGTATGTAAAGTATAAGTTACACAATGCTTGTATGTTAGAGAAGTCCTGAGTAATTCTAATAACGAAACCAAGTTGTTCATAAGCCTTGACGATTATATTTTCAATATGGCACGTAAATGTCGTATTATCATCGTATACAATACCCAAGTCTTCGATTACGTTACTTCGAGAGATACGAACAAAGTTCAACCGATAGTCATACGAAAAGGAACATTTTTTGTGAAAATGATCACTTTACACTTAGAGGTATTAATTAATAATCCATTTGAGTTGCACCAAATGGAAATTGTATCAATCGCATTTCGTAACTGAATACAATCTGTAATGCTAGTCACTTCAAGGTACAATTTTATGTCATCGGCAAATGCTAGTTTAAAACATGGTATGTTTGACAGCAAATCACTAATAAACATTAGAAAATGCAACGGTTCCAAATTGGAGCCCTGACGTAATTATATATGTATGCGATTGAAACCCTTCGTAGTAGACATATTGCTTTCGATCAATTAGATACGATCTAAAAAGGGAAATCAGTGAGTCAGTAAAGCCAGAATCCTTCATCTTTTGTAACAAAATGTAATGTTCTATTTGGTCAAATGCTTTCTGGAAGTCGAGGTAGATTACATCTGCTTGACTTGAATTATCTATCGCTCTGTAAATTAACTGATTAAGGCACGCTAAATGTGTGATACAGGACATTTCCACAAACCCATGCTAATCTGATGATATCCATTTTTTTATACTTGAATATATACCGAGCGTCCGAATAAAATGTATACACTCTTTAAATGACTATAACACTAACAATTATTATAATACAGAAAACTTTCAAAAATGAAAATAATGTTAACAAATGAAGAAACTAGTCAGTTATCGAAAATGTTCAAATTGTTGGCCATTGTGGTCCATGCACAGCTGATAACGCTGATTGATTGAATCCAAAACGTTCCTAATCATTTCAATTGGTATTTCGGCACATTCTCTTTCAATAGCTGCTCTCAACTCATCGATTGTAGCTGGTTTTGTGGCGTAAACATTGTGTTTAACGTGCCCCCACAGAAAAAAAATCCATGGGGGTCAAATCCGGTGAGCGTGGAGGGTACTCGGTTCTTCCTCTTTTTTTCATTGGTACCACTCACAAAATTGGATTCGGCGGCCATAATCATCTTCATTGAGAGCATGCACTAATCTAGGAATAAAACTTCTCCATTTGGCACGCTTCAAAATGCGATGGACGCTCGATTTTGAAACTCCTGTCTCACGAGCCGCTTGCCGGACAGATTTTCTAGGTGATTGCTGAAATCTCTGAATGACTTCTCCTTCTCTTGTGGGGCTAGTGGATGATCGTAGTCTTCCGTAATGGTTCTTATGGACATCCTTAACAGTTCCTTCTTCCTCAAACTTATCTCGCAAAGGAGTAATTTTGAGTCTCGTTGGTGCATCTCGTTGAAACTCCATCTTAAACCGTCTTTGCACTTCACTTACGTTCTCAGTCTTCCAGTAGCACTTTAGAATGAATTTTCTTTCCTCAAAGTTTAGTCTGACTCCAGCCATTATTTTAAGCAGTCACAACTGAAAAAAAAGTGTGGTTGTTATGAACTGTTAAAGAGTGTATACATTTTATTGGGACACTCGGTATTGTTGTATACGATCACTTCAAATAGTTTGGAAAAATTGCATAAAATTGATAAGGGTCTATAGTTTTCTATATTCTTTTTTGAACCCTTTTTCAAAATTGGACAAACTTTAGCAGTTTTCCATATGCAAGGAAATAAGCATTTATGATTAAATTGTAAATATATTTCAGAGGAGCACTTAAACGTCTGATAAAATCTTTTACCACAAAACTAGGAATGTCGTCAATGCCCGATATTCATTTAAATTTACGAGAAGCATTTATAATTTGACTTTCAGAAAGTTCAATATTTATGCTTTCATAAAAATGAAGTTACATACACACTTTTAAAATAATTTGCAAAAAGATTTACAATATCTTGATGATTTTCAGTTTCTGTATCCATAAACTACTGCCTGGTATTCGCAACTGACCCCGCTTAGCATTAAAAAAGAAGCAAAAATCTTATGGGTTTGAGTCAATGCCATTTTCCGCTTTCCACATGTATTGTTTATAGGCACTTCGAATTGTAATTTTAGTAACAAACGAAAGTTTTTGGATTTGTCAAGATGATAAGTTGATTCGTAACGTTTGTAATTTTTAAAAACAATCTCCTTATCTGTAATAATATTTATAATTTTTTATCAAACCATGAAGGGAACTTTAGAGGCCTAAATACTTTTCTGGGAAAACACTGCTCGAATATTAAATTAAGTTTTGTGTACATTACTTCACATGCTGCATCCGGATCATAACACGCATAGATCTCTGACCAATCGGCATTGAATATAAAGTTGATTAAAATTCGCTCGTTCAAAGTTAAACTGAAACTTACTTCTTTTATAACCATTAAAGATATTATGGTTTTGTGACTTAAAATTAAAAGTGCTTAGTAGCGGAGGATGGTGTTGGTCGATGTTGACGAGGGGAAAATCGTACTCTACCACATTACAAGAATCTATATCACTTATAACAAGATCTAGAAACCTATCATTGTAGTTTATAACAGTGTTGAATTGCTTTGCTTCTGTCGCTGACATAAACTTGTTAATAATGTTACATTTTATATTTGAATATTGAATACTGTATTTGAATGTTGTAGAAATATTTTCAAGTTGAAAGTGTAAAATATAATTGAAAAATAATGTTTTGGTAAAACTTTTACTAAAACGAAAATGGTAAAAGGCTACCAAATTACCACTGGTCCTTTGCTGTTGTGTAGTACGGAATTCGGGTAGAAAATGGTTATGTGAGTGAATTAATGATATGTTGGTATTGTATTAATGTTCAGGAAGGAATATTTATGTATATTTTTGCTTGTATAAATATCGTAACATTACGTAATAATAAAAATTGAATACGTGTTCAAGGTTAAATGGTGTTCAAATTTGTTAAATTGCGCGGAAAGAGAAATAGCCCACATGAGAAATTTTCATGAACAGGTGAATCAAATTCTGGATAGTATACGGAGTGAATTTGAACATGAATAATGGTTTTTCCGAAGAGTTGTGAGTATATTTGTAAAAAAAATATGTAAATAACGATGCAGTACATATTAGTTGACTGCAAAAACCCATACTGGTGATGAATTATTTAAACATTTACGAATAAACGGATTGATTGTGAATTGAAAGGGAACACTAGTATTAATATTAAGTTAGAAGCGTGAGATCTAACAAAGAAACCTAAAGTAACCCTTTAAGTAACAAAATAAAAGTGTGGCGATTAAGCTAGGTAGTAGTGGACATTATTGCCATTGATTGTTGTACATGTGCAATCGTTAATAGTACGAAATCGATTATATAGACTCATCTAAGGATTTCAATACACAAGTGGAAGTAAATAGTTCTTGTGACAAATATTTATTCTGAGGGGCAAACAATGTTATATACCTGTTAGGTGCGAGTAAACAACAGACAGTTACGTTCGCGAGTGGTACAATGGCCAAATTACCTAGATATTACGGCTTTTCTCAGTTTTCTTTTTGTGACAAGTGTGGGTGCAGATTAAAGGATTACTTGAAGCAAACCACTTCCTATGGATATCATGTTATGCCGGACAAAGGATTATGAAATTTAATTGTAAGAACAATTTTAGTTTTTTTATAGTAGTTTGATTATTAGAGATTTTGTTGCTTCTGGTTAATTTCACTCAAATACAAAGATTATCAAACTCTGCCACTGGATTTTATATAATTAGATTTGGGAATTTTAAGTTAGTACTTTTCCAAGCAATGTGTTTTATAACATGCTCAATTTTATTATCGTTTTCCTGTAATTGTTTAACCCATGACTACCTTAGTTTCTCCTACAGATGTCTTTGCTGTCCTAATTCTCCATTTTTAAATTGTATCATCTATCATGCATTCTGAAAGGGAGATAAGGATAACGGTTTGTTAGAAATAATTTGGCACTCTTGGAAATAAAATTGTGCTAATAAAAGCGTTGTGTGCAATATTTCATATTCAACTCTATTGGATTTTAGCTGCACACAAATTTATATTGTTGTTGGTAATTGGTAAAGTCAAAGCAAGTTCGATAAATTTGGGAACTTTAAAGCACTCCACTAAAAGGCCACGAACAACCATGTAAAAATTATTATCATTATCTCTCTCGAGGACCCATATCATTGTTTTGTTTCAGGCCCTTTCTTTCTTTTCCCCTTTTCCTTCCTTCCTCTACTTATTATTACATTCTTAAATCTACTTTCCCATTTACCTTCCTTTACGATCTTTAATTCATTCTTGCCTTTCCCTTCTTTCTCCAACTAGTTAATATCATCCACCTGCATCACCACCATTCTTCATATTAGACTTTGGACGAAGACCAGCTGTACCTACAAACACATCACAGCATTCCAGGATATATGGGCATAGTACACACCTTAGGCAAGTCTAGTATCAAAAGGTCAGGCTACTTATATTACATCTAATAATTCACTATCCAAGCAGTCAACATATATTATGATCCATCATTAAACCGCAACTTCGTCTCACCAGAAATTTATAGTAGTCACAAGTACTTAGGTTAGGTTCAGTTACAATCACCTTATTAAATCATTTCATCTTTCGCACAAGACCATCACATCATTATAAAAAAAAAACGAAAAAAATTTCATATTGTTTCATCTCAGATAACAACACTTTCATTGACTTGTGTCGTAAATCACCTGAAGTTTATAAATTGTTCTCATTTACCGATTAGTTATCATACTCACTTACCATTTCAATGTTCATAGATTTTACGCCTTTTTTTTTAAACACAATTTCAATTTGTACATACAGGTTAGGTAGTAATTAACTGTAACGACGCAGCGAAGGTAAAAATCTTTTTTTTATTAAATATTGCATTATTTACATAGGGAGGTGGAAAAGGTCGTTCTTTTATATATTTTATTTTGCTAAAGCGTGATTTAAACACCAGTATAGGAACTCACATTCCTCACTTCACTTAATCAATTAAATACGGGTATCTTTTGAATGGACAATTGGTAGGATTATTATTACTATTAGTTAAACATTTACACTTGTGCAGTTGGCAACGTACATTTAATTAACATAAGAAAATATAAAACTCAGCAACACACACGTACGCTCATTCGAAAATTTCACACATCAATCAATCATCTTCGGTCTACCACAAATATTTATATTCATAACTTAAATCTGTACTTAAAATCTAGCTTAACCTACTTGTCCTAATTAAGCTAAATTATCTACAATATACGTAAACTGTAAATATCAATTCCATCCACATCACATTAAATCCATTGACTAGAGCATCCTTTTCCTTGTTTTATTGTTTTGGTTTCAAGCCCTTGTAACAACCCATTTTGAGTTGTATTAAAATATATCGTAATTTATGTTTTTCGTTCATTTAGTTGTAAATATAAGAAAAAAATTTTAATTATTAATGATTTATAGGTATGTGGTAGGCAACTTAATTTGCATTTTGGTGTAACTTAAGTGCATATCTTCTTAATGGTTTATACTCCCACTTCTTTAAATTATTTTTTTTCTGCTCATATTTTCGCGCAAGGCGTCATCATCTGACTTCCTAAGCGTCCATTTTTTTATTTCTTGTGGTACGCTGTTTGATGCAGGAAGCCATTTTTGGGTTTCCACCTAAATTTTGTGAAAAGTTCCATTGATTTAATGGTAAGAAATATTTAACTCGTAATACTAAAATTTAAAACATTTGCTTTTTGCAGGCATTTTGATTTACACTTTTATTGGTACTTTTAAGTACACATGTACTTATACATTGCTATCTTTGGATGATATCATTTTATGACTACATGTTGCATTTAATTTAGGTCTAAATTTAGATCACACCTTTTTTATTTGAACTTTCATGAGAATGCAATAAACATTGGATTACCCAAATTTCTTAAAGAGCAATCGATAAGAAATAAAATTCCATTTTGGTGAGGTTTACAACGTAAAGCATTGTCATTGCGATATATTGCGCAACATTGATTCAAGGATTACATTACCTTGGTTTGCATTTCCGCATTTATTTTACAATACCAGGGGTTCTCAAGAAGATGTATTATATTTTGTAACAGGTACTTATAAGTTTAATGATTTCTTAGTATAAGGCTAATTTTAAGATATATTTTGTATAACCCTAAATTTAACTGTTAATAAACATAGTCTGTATATTTTTTTATTTTTTACATTTTGATAAAATTTTTATTGTAAACTACACCGAGGTTTAGTTATTCCGAGCATAATTAAAAAATAACTTGGCGTCCGAGATCATTTTTATTAGTGTTACATTGCAGTTTTTTCTATTGATGTTAAGTGGAAATAACACAGCATAAATCGTGGTAATTAAGCAAAACAAAAGCATGAACCGGCCTATTTTAAACCACCGACTGGGGCAAAGGTATTATTTTTGGTGAACGGGTTGTATCTCGAGTTAGTTTAACGATTTGTTTTGAGAACATTTAACACCCATTAATTTATTAAACCTCAACAACCACATCATTATACCCTTACTCACCCCAAGAGTACTAGCCGAAGGAAAGTGAAATAAATATTCTAAGCCACTTCCTATAAACTAATTAAAACCACCTCCTCTTAAAGCTGAGAATATAAAACTAAGTGGTACCGCCAAATTCGGCAGGTCACAGTTTCCTGTTTTGAAGCTTGGTAATACAAATTCGTTATTTAACTAATTTCCTTTATTATTTGTTTAAATTATGATAAAATTTTATTGCTTCCTTGTATGAAATTACATAACGGGATACACCTTTTAAGAATTAATTAATCTTTGAGTATTTTGGTTTAATGATTGATCTGAAATTGCTCATTGAGCGAGTTCGATTACAAAGTTGAGTCATTCAGAATTCTTTTACAGTCATTTCAGATTTGAATTACTACAATTCATTCGTATTGACGAACGTTTAAATACGATTTTAAAGAGAAAGTATTCAGTTAACACTTGACAGAATATATATATATATATATATATATATATATATATATATATATATATATATATATATAGGTAATTCTTTAGTGCGGGATCGAAGGATATTGACTTTATAAATGACAATTCAAGAAAATATTTTAAGGTGTTGTACAGTGTGGCTCATGAGGTTTTAGTCAGTACATATCTCGAAAACTATCTGAACTACGATATTGAAATTTGGTAATTATAAACAGTAGGTAGTATTACCGATTTTAAGCAAGCAGCCACTTTGTTGCAACGTCACATTTCGGGTCACGTGGTATTATTTTCTAATTTTTGTAACGGGACACCCTGTATACTTTTCCACTTCTCTAAAGGTTACTTTTATGCTAATTCGGCGATATCTATTTGTCTTTTATTTTTTGGTTTTATGTTTGTAGGTACTTAGCAGTGATAAACAAATTTCTATGAAGGTTTTTCATTTCAATAACAAAGAATGCATAGAAACTAAAAAAGTGCCCTAGCAACAGAAGAGATTTTGTAGTTGTGAAAAGCTGTCAGTGTTAGTAAACAATAGTGTAAAACCATGTGACGTTGCAACAAAGTGCCTACTTGCTTAAAATGGGCAATACTACTCATTGTTTAGGCCAAAACCTCATGGGCCAACCTGTATTAGAGTTAATGCTACATCGATTGAAAATATTTTCAGCCAAAAGGGTTATTCCAGGGCCGTACTAAACTTTTTGTTCTTAAGTAGAACCCTACCTATATTTTTCCACAGTATTACTCACCTTGTTAAGTGCTGTACAAACATGTTTCATTATTGCCATTTAGATACAACGTTCCCAGATTATTAATTTTGTTCTCAAAAAATCAGAAAATACATGGTATCATATAATATGGTGTAGAAATGTTAGTAAACATAATAAAGGAACCAAACTTTGCTGAAATCTAACCAATACTAGACTCTACTATCACATGGTATTACCTTTGGTTTGCCATATACATGGTGTCCTTGAGAGGCACCCAATTTTTCCAATCTTTTAGCGGCTATAGCTTCATTTTTTCAAATGTAAGACCCTATATTTTTCACATCAGGATATTCACTTTTTATTTCTCTATCATTTTCGTTAAACATATTCTATAACTAAAACTTATAGTTTTTGAGATATTTCAAATTTATAAAAACTGTTCAAAATGTCTCCCATGGTTTCCTAAACGCTTTTCAACAGGTTTCGTAAAAGATTCTTTAACTTTTCTTAACATTACCGGTGTAACGAAGGAAACACGTTGGAGTTCGTGTTTTAACGCACTTCCCGTCCTGTGTATCTGTCTCCCTAAAAAATGTTGATTGAAACAGTCCTTAACGTTTCTGTCAATATGCGGAGCTCCGTCTTGTTGGAACCATATTTCCAGGACAATGTTGAGTACACCATTTCATAGAAGTCCAAATAGTTCGTTATTTAGAAAATTATAGTAAAGTGATTTTCAAAAAAGTGTACCAATCAGATATTCGACCAAAGTCTTGCCCATATATCAAAAGACCACTTATTCTGCCTATTTGTCACATTAATTTTGCAGAATATGCTCACTAAGCTGATTTTGTATCTATTGGCAAAATATTTTTCTTCTACCATAATCTTCATCCTTAGTGAAGGTGGATAGGCTTGAACAGATGTTCTACGAATTTCCAAGCTATTGCTTAATTCACGACTGTTAATATTAGGATTTTCAACTAGTGACATGACACGGAACTCACTCTTCATTTGTTACGGATTTTGCTCTATTTCCAGTTCGTTCAAAACGTTCCAAAAGATAATTCCTGTTTTGGATGTCTTCAATTATTTGGATGCCTTGCTTTATAAATTCTGCTAGCTATTTTTTTTGACACTCTCCCAAAATAGAAATCATATTTATGAGGGCTTCTTGTAGATAATTAATTTATCGTCAAAAAAATATTAACACGTTTCAACACGTAACAATTGAATAAAAGATAATGTCATGTTCCAGAGCTGATCACAAGGCCTTTTGAGGTTACATGCAATTTTGAAGGTGAGTACTTTGTTTAATCGAAATTAATTATTAGAAAAATACGAAATTGAAAACTACAAATTATCATATAGTTTGAGAAGTTATACAAAGAGTTATCAAATCCTACACCTATAGTAACAATCACAAGGTGGAGAATTAAAAAATAATTTTTTTTATCTTTTTGACTTAATTAAAGAGAGATTGTGAAATTAATCCCAGCAGATAAGGTATCATTGGAAATCTCTTGCAAAGGGCTATGCAATCACTTCATAATATACAGTATGTTCCATTTAAAACTTTCGAGAATAATGTACTAGGGTAAAGTTATACCTGAGGAATATGGAATTATACCCCTATAAATCATAAAACACTAGTATGTAGATGGAGCTGGTGCCTTGAACTTGACCCGGTTTGGACATTCTACTTCAATTATTTCGAAAACCACTGAAGATAGGCATAGGGAATCTTACCCAAGATCACAGTGAAATTAATTACACAACTCAAAAATGTAAAAACATACAGGGTGTCATTAAAAAATGTAAGTTTGTGTTGCCACGATTTCATAAGTACAAGTACAAATAATTTTAAAATATGCATATGATACTGCCCTACAACTTTTGTATTTATTTTTTTTATCTAGTCAAATAAAGCGTTACCTTCCGACAACGAAGGTGTGTTAGAACTGACTGGATTAAAATGATACTCATAGTTATGGTTGTTATTCAAATCAAAAATAAGACAATGAAATATTTTGTAGAAATAATTTGTCTGTAGCAATAACTTTATTGAAAATTATGAGTGTTCCAGCAACATGTCGACCAATTAAGAAAATAGCTTATAGAAGGTGTAAATGGAAACTGTGTTAATTCAAAATAATCCTTGATGTTAAAGTAATGCAAACTGTAATCGCTCCCTTTAAATAGATAAAATCATGCAACTAAACAAATGTGAAATTTAAAAAATAGAAACGTTTAAGTTATCACAATTCACGACAATAATAAAACAAATTTGATAAATAAATATTAAATTAAATAGTAAATAACTAACTCTTAACTAATTAAAAAATTTAAATAATTGAATCATTTGGTCGCAAATAAATAACAGCCGGTAAGTAGCACGAGAACCAAGAATCGCGTAGGTAACAATCTAATTGAAACATAATGTGAATGAAAAGTATGTAAGTGAAAAAAAAATCTATGTATATATTTACGTTTAGATATTCATACAGTATGTATACACTTTATATTATTTATATCTTTCTTGACCGTCTATATTTCTACTTCTGATTTCCTCACGTGTAGACAAATAACGGTAGCAGCACAATACCGTTAGTAGGGAATGCTATATCGTACGGGGCACGGTTTGGCTAGTAACCGGTCTGCTAGCTATGGTACTACTCAAGAGAACAATGCAACTGCCTCAGCGGTCAAGTTCGACACAGACAGGCCCCGTTGCTGACCACTATGCAAGGAATGAATGGCGAGTCGGAATGTGGAATGTTAGAGGTATGCATGGTAAATAATTTGAAATTTCGAATGTAATATACGAAAAACTTCTGGAATAATATAGAGAAAGTGTTGAACATATGTAATCCAAACGAAAGAGTGATGATAGTGGAAGATATGAACGGATGGGTGGGTGTACAGAGAGAACTCGTTCTAGGAAAGTTCGGAGATCAATGAGTCAATGAGAATGAAGGACGCCTGGTGAACATCTGTGTGGAGAGAATCCTGTTTGTAACTAGTACGTCGTTTAAACATAAAAATGTGCATATGTATACAAGGCAAAAAGGTGAATCTAAAAATATGATTGACTTGATAGTGTATGATGAACGACTTAGAAACCTGATGAAAAACACAAAAGTAATGTGGGGATCGGGGTGTGGTTGTATAGAGAGTGTGAAAGTGGGCTTGAATAGGAAAACCAAACGAAGTGCGAGCGTCCAGAATTAGGGTAGACAAACTAGTAGATAATGGTGCGAGAAGGAAATATGCAGATTCTGTGAATAAAGATATGAATGTGAATGAAACAGTGTGGCACGAACAAATAAAAGACACTGACGTTGAAAGCGCATGGATCAGCTTGAAAAACTGTGTTGTAAACTGTACCGTGCAGATATGTGGAAGAGCGACTTTAGGTAGATAGAAAAATGTGACTGGTGTTATGAATCGGTAAAAAAGGCGGTATGCAAGAAAAAAGATGCGTACAAGCCAATGACTGCTGCAAAAAATGAGACTTAGAAAAAGCAATTGTATGAGGTGTACGGATTAAGCATAAAAGAAGCGAAGGAGGCAGTGAGAATAAGTAAAGAGGAAGTGATCGCTGTAGAAGGAAAGAAAATGCAGAATGATTTTGAGGGAAACAAAAGCTCTCCTGGAAATGGGTCAAAAATACAAAACAAAACGCTGCAGGAGTGATGAATACGAGCAATGAAATAGTTTATGGGACGATTGTGAAGTGAAATAAAAAATATTTCGGAAAGCTGTACAATAGTGAGGAAAGTAAAACTGAAGGGTTAAATAAGGAGAATGCAGAAGGAACGTTGAAAGAAACAGAGAAGAATACTGGAATAAATGAGGTAGAGAAAACGGTAGGAAGGTTGTAAAATCGTAAAGGAGCAGGCGTAAATGAAATCACTGGTGAAATGCTAAAGTATAAAGGTGCGAAGATTATACGAAGGATTGGAAGACCGCGATCATTGTACCAGTGGATAAGGGTAAGGGGAACAAGAGTGATTGCAAGAACTACAGAGGAATAAGTTTGCTCAGTGTACCTTGTAAAGTATTTGGAAGAATACTGATTAATAGAGTACGATAAACTTCACAAACTAAGATTTGGGATGTGCAGGGTGACTTCATGCCAGGGAGAGGATGTGTTGATCAGATGGTTTCTCTCCAACAGATGATGCAAAATTGTTTAAGTATAAAAAGGAAGCTGTACTGTGCGTTTGTATACCTGGAGAAAGCATACGACAGAGTGAATAGGGAGAAACTGTTAGAAATATTACATGAATATGGCTTAAATAAAGGTTTAATAAATGGAATAAGTACTGCATTCAACGGTAGTCGGGCATGTGTTAGGGTGTGAGAAGGTGTTAGTGAATACTTTAATATTGAGCAAGAAGTGCGACATGCTGTGTGATGTCACCGTGTTTTTTCAATGTATATGTGGATGTCTGTTGGGCAAGCATGTACCGATACAAATGGTGTAATGGTTTGTGACGTCAATGTGCCAGTTCTGGTGCATGCAGATGACAGTCTTATTGAGTGACAGTGCGGATGGGCTACAAACTGCTCTGAGGAAGTTTAGCAGAGTCTGTGAGAACATGGACCTAAAGATAAACGTAAACGAAACTAAAATTGTGGTGTTCAATCGGTAAGGCGGAAGGAGAGTAGAGTATTTACTTTGCAATATGAAATTGTGGAGCAAGTGAACGAGCTGCTATATCTGCGTAGAATGTTTACTGCAGATGGTACAATGGATGGCGTGATTGGACGAAGGCTCAATGCTAGATTGAAAGTGCTTAGAAGTATGTGGGCGATAATGAGAAATGAAAGCATGAGGTATGAAATTCTGAGAAGCGTATGTGGCAAAACGAGAAGGGATAAGATAAAGAATGAGTGTATAATGACGGAGTGTGGCGCAGAAATACGCAAGATTAACGAAGCAAATATATGTGGGTGAGGTTAGATGTGAGGCCGGGCCTGGTAGGCCGCGTAAAACTTGGCTGAGTGTAATAGAATGTATGATAAAAGAAAGAAAGATAAGGAGATTTAAAAATAAAAGGACATGTCAGAGACAATGTATGGATGTTGCGGAAGCTAGAGAGGTATGCGCAGATAGGAAAGCATGTAGAAAGATTGGAATGAAAACTAAATAAGAGGCAGGGATTGTTTTTCCTACCCCGCAAGGGAATGGCGTGAAAGTAAAGTAAGTTAACCATGTAACGGTTTTTCAATTAGCGCCTAGGTTGTCTGGTAACCAAGGGTGGCGTTCCATAAAGAGACTTTACTTACAAACAAGTGTATTATTCTTTCAAATCAGTTGCAACCGTGCGGCATCAATTACGAGGTGTAGTGACGATTTAAATACATGTATTCAAACTCCTGGCTTATTGATTCTGCAACTGAAATTAGCGTTTAACTAATACTGATAAGATGTTCACAAAGCATTTAATTAGGCAGCTATAATTATACAAATTTTCTAAACAAAAAGGGAAAATATAAGTTTTATAGTTATCGTGAAAACTTTTTTTTTATGATTGTGGACCTGAACAGGCTAAATTTGGCCTATTGTGCTAAAGCACTCAGGAACACTTAGGAGGATGGATAGAGGTTTAATGAATTGCCAAGGAATGCCTATGAACAGCTACCTTAAATTTTCTGATGTCATAAGGTAGAGGAAACCAGGAACTAGGGAGATCATTCCAAAGTTTAGAAGCCGTGTAGAAAAATGTGGATTGCGCCCGTTTGGTACGACAAGTGGAGATTTGTACTGCATACTGATGATGTGAATGAGCGAACCGAGTGTTTCTCGCAAAGATATCCCGTGATGGTATCAAAGAATATAATTCAGCAACACAATAGCCATTGTAATATCGATAATACAAAGAAAGAACTGAAACCATCCGTCTATATTTATCTATATTTATAATATCTATATTTATAAGCCTAATCGCTCTCTTTTGAATACGATCAACGATATCGAGAGCGTATTGGGGAGCACTAACCCAGAGGTGAGAATTATATTCCAGATGAGGCCGAATTTGGACCTTATACAGCAGAAGGAGTTGTCGAGAGGTAAATTACTGCTTAGATCTGTACAAAAAGTCTATTTTACTAGCAGCTGTTTTGGTAGCTGACAGAAGAATGAAATAACAATGTTTTACAACATGCGTCTGTTAATAATTCAAAAATAGCGGATCCTTGATGTCTAAACTAACATCAATTTATCGCACCTTTAAAAATTGTTATAGCGAAGTCATTCTTTACAAATCCGTCTAATTCATCTCACATAAGCTTTTAGATTCTTTTTCTATCGCTATTGCTGAAGAATATTTTGATAGAGAATTAAAAATTAATATAATATTAACGTCGTGCATTTTGCAAAACCTGTAAGAGACTTTTAATGTAGATATTTCATTTTCTTCAAGAAATAACTTCAAATTACTGTTCTTTAATACTAACTTAAATAAGTTAGGTGTTTATAATTTCAGTACCTGTGGTTTTATATAGGTTAAACAGGAAGGAAATTTAAAACTAGAAAGTCTGAACATTACTATGGTATTGAACCCAATACCTGCAATGACAGGCTTCACTCACAGAACACATTTTAAATTTCAATCCTCATCCTAATTTTGAAATTTTACACACTTGTAATAAAAACATAAAACCCTATTTAGTTAAAACTAAAACTATCATCATGCATCACCATTTAAATTCAGAATCACACTTGAACGATTTTCCCAATTTAAACTGAAATCTATTTTTTGTTGATTTTATTTTCTTGTTTTACTGTATATATTCTTAGTAGATATGTGAATTGTCAGATTTACCAAAATTCTACCGGATGTTTCACCTTTTTTTTTTAATTTTGTTAAATTGTTCCTATAAGCTTTTTAATTCTTTTGTTATTAATCTTTAGTTATGTTTAGTATACTCTACCAGATTTTAATTATTTGCAATTTTTCCTCGTACTGCCTGAAGATCAATGCATTTTGAAAAAATGTAACAGTTTAACATTCTTTTAACATCTTCATTTATTTAATTACATTGCCCTATTTCGATCAACATGAAATTCCAGTCTTGAAATTACAGGTGTAAGCATCAGACTAGTTGGATATAGATGATATTCATGGAAAAGATAATTGTGCAAGATTGGAAAGTAAATAAACTAAAAAGCTTATAATAAAAAGCATCTGTCTTCGTTTTTTAGGAAATGGTTATTACAAGAAAAAATAACATCTTTTGTTTTAAAATGCTAATAAATAAGGAATTGGTATAGTTAATATTGATTATGTATAAATGTTTAAGGGTTAGCATTCTCTTGTAGTAATACGACGTAGTACGGCGGGCGATTATAGTCCAAAGGTTAACTGCCATATAAATAAATCATATCTGTATAATATTATTACCATTATTTACCCCGTATTCGCAAAATCAATTAAAGTTTTTGTAATCCCTGTTCAGATAAGTGAAGATAAATTTACAAAAAGTAATTTCGAAGTTAGTAATCCCAAGCGGTGCACCAAATAATACCAATAATTTACGAATTTATATAATATTTAATGTTTGTGGCAATAAATAGTCTAGCACATTACATATAAGCTCAGGTCAGCATTCAGTTCTTGTGAATGTTTTCAATGTATGACAATACTTAACATTTACACGTAAGGGTATACGTCTATTACGAAAAGATTTAACCCCTGAATTACTTTTTACAATATTACGTATTACCTCTCAAGCTCATTCAATTGCACCCTTATCTGGTATAGTATATAAGAAACATGTCTTACATAGTGAACGTGATGTGCAGAGTGTAAGCTTAAGCTCTATAGAAAACTGAACTAATCCCTTAAGTGTACTAAAATACTTCTCAAACACTTGCTTCATATATTCAAAAACTTCCCGTAACACCTATCAAACATATTGTTTTGATTTTAAATCGGTGGATGTTTGAAATAAGAAAATATCGGAACATGACATGCTATACATTTTTACCGTGAATCTTGATTAGTTATTTCCAGACAATCGGTCATTACCATATATATAATATATATATATATATATATATATATATATATATATATATATATATATATATATATATATATATATATATATATATACAGCGTGCAGTATTGCTATCTTGGAAACTATAAGAGATCGAAACACGGTTGAATGGAGAAAGTTTTAGAGAATTTTGAGCCCACTAATATGTCATTCTGAAATCAAGGCTATCTCAAATATTTTTCAAAATATTCGAAAAAAAACTGAAAATCGACAATTTTTATTTTTATTTTATTTTATTTCAACAGATATAAAAAAATAAATTACACTTTGGCATTGCCACTTTTTATCCTCTATTGATTGGTGACAAAAAAAAATTAATCCGTCGTTTCGTCGATTAGACCATCATCAACTTTACTTTTTCATATGGGGCGGAAATTAGCTAATGGTATAAAATGATTCCTTTTTTTATTCTAAATCCAACGATGTATAACAATTAATGATAATTCGACGTTTCTCGACCCTCATTCTTGACATTTTCAAATATTTTTTTTTTATGAAACATTTTTGAAAAAAAAACTACCACAGCAATTTATTCTGCAAATGCAGATTTATTTCAACTCATAATTCATAATAGGACGTTTCGACTCATCAAAAGCATCATCAAGTAATCTCTTATGAACAGTAGCTACCTATTCGTAGGTAACTATTTATAAAGCCTTTCCTAACCTTGTTTTAAACAGTAACAGATAAATAACTCTTTCATTAAGTTGAAATTGAACACCTAACAATTCATTTACTTCAAGTGAAAATATTTAGAAAAATGTGAAAAATCGTATTAAAACACTTAAAACTTAACTACAGCTAAATAATGAATTCGATTATTGTAAATTTCTGGTAGTAGGCTTTGATGAGTTTAAAACAATTATTGTATAACAACTATGTTATTTGTCAAAAGACTACAATAATTTCTCACATTTTAATGAACATTGTT
Organism: Vesta saturnalis; assembly: GCA_036346205.1. Lineage (NCBI taxonomy): Eukaryota > Metazoa > Arthropoda > Insecta > Coleoptera > Lampyridae > Vesta > Vesta saturnalis. The sequence continues at coordinate 2,448,890 of JARFJB010002538.1, forward strand.
TGAAAATGGCGTTAAACTATTCTAATGAAGAAAATTTTGATGTATTAGTGTGCTATATCAAAAATGAAAGAAATGCTACCAGAGCTAGTGATGACTCTTTTCAAATGTACCCCGAAAGAAGACAACCTGGCAGAAATCATTTTAATAATGTAGTAAGAAATTTAATAGAACTTAGGAGTTTTAAAAAACCATGTTCAAAAAGGTAGGCGATCGATAATACGAATCGTAACGGAAACATTTCGAAATATTTTGACGAAAATCCGAAATCTTCAGTACAAAATTGTGTTACGGAGTTTCATATTCCAAAATCCACAGTACAGAATGCTTTGAAAATTGTTAAAATATCATCCTTACAAGCCAACAATTGTACAAGGCCTGCAAGAAGGTGACTTTGACAGGGAATCGAATTTTGTAATTGGTACCATCGTAAATGTGAAGAAAATCCTGATATTTTTCTGATAAAGTTGTATGGACAGATGAGACACGTTTTACCAACCATGGAGTCCTCAATAAAAAAAATATCATTATTGGGCCCGTGAAAATCCACATATTCGCGATCCACGCCGACTTCAAGTACGATTTGGTTTTAATGTGTGGTGCGGAATGATCGGTAAGTAATATCTTTGTTTGAGTTAATTGAGTAACATTTAATAAATTAACTACGACTCATTTTTTTAATATTCCCAATTAATTTCAGGAAATTGTCTGATTGGTCCATTTATTTATGACCACACGTTAACAAAGCAACGATACCTTTTAATGTTGCAAAACCAAATCATTCCATCCATTCGTGAAGCCGTTACCCCTGATGAATTTAATAATTTGTGGGTCCAACAAGATGGATGCCCCGCACATAATTCAGGGTAAGTCCCAGCATTTTTACGGGAGATTTTTGGTGAAAGAATAATATCCAACGGTGGTCCTTCGGGTTGGCCTACTAGGTCTCCGGACCTTACCCCATTGGACTTTTATTTATGGGGATATGTCAAAAATCAGGAGTATGAATTTGATCTCCCAGAAAATAGGCAAGTTTTGGAACATTGAATTATTAATATTATTGAAAATATTAATCGTAATACAATACGTCGAGTAACCAGAACTGTCGCAAAAATGTGTGTAAAGTGCATTGAAAAAAATAGTCGACATCTTGAATAATAGTATGTAGAACTAATGTCGGTTTTATCATTATCCTGTAAAATACATTTAATATTAATATAAAACACTATAAAAATGATTTGATATTGTAGCGTTGTAAAATATATGATTCATTGCTAAAAATGTTTTTTTAATTACTTCTTAGTAATAATTTTATGGTTTGAATGAGTAACATTTAACATAATACCCTAATAACTACTATGTGTTTTTTGAATATTCCCCATTATTTTCACTCCTTTGCTTGAGCAATTTATTTATGAATACCAAGTAAACATTTGAGTATCTTTAAGACAAGTTTTGAAAAGGCTTTTTCGATATGGTAATAAATAGCTATCTACGAATGGGTAGCTACTGTTCATAAGAGGTTACTTGGTGATGTTTTTGATGAGTCGAAACGTCCTATTATGAATTATGAGTTGAAATAAATGTACATTTGTAGAATAAATTACTTTGGTAGTTTTCTTTACAAAAAAAAATATTTGAAAATGTCAAGAATGAGGGTCGAAACGTCGAAATATCATTAAGTATTATACATCGTTGGATTTAAAAAGTTGATGATGGTCTCTAATCGACAAAACGTGTGATTAATTTTTTTTCTTTCGCCAATCAATAGAGGATAAAAAGTGGGAATGGCAAAGTGTAATTTATTTTTTTATATCTGTTCAAATAAAAGAGATATAGCTAAAAATAAAAATTGTCGATTTTCAGTTTTTTTGGAATATTTTGAAAATATTTTATTTAAGAATGGCATTTTAGTGGGCACGAAATTCTTTAAAACTTTTTCCATTTAACCGTCTTTCGATCTCTTATAGTTTCCAAGATAGCAATACTGCACAGACCAATTTTGGACACACTGTACATAAAGCTCTCTCTCTCTCTCTCTCTCTCTCTCTCTCTCTCTCTCTCTCTCTCTCTCTCTCTCTCTCTCTCTCTCTCTCTCTCTCTCTCTCTCTCTCTCTCTCTCTCTCTCTCTCTCTCTCTCTCTTATATATATATATATATATATATATATATATATATATATATATATATATACTACTAAATGGATAAAACGTGTTTCATTTAGTGATGTCATAGAAATACTTACATAGGGTTCTTCTTTAAATTTAGATTCCGTTTAAATAATTACAGAAAATGACATATACGTTTTACAGACATTAATGCAAATGAAAATTATTTCAGTTAACAAACACAGTAACTATAACATTTCATGTATACATCAGACTTTTCATTCAATTTTTGATTAATATGAAAATGTAAATTTTCACAATTATTACACATAATTAAAATACTTACCTTTTATTTAATCATGTACCTTTATATTTATATTTTATATATATTTAAACGTTTCCATAAGAATTGCAGTTAGCGTTCTCAGTAAATGGTAATATCCTTAAGATTTAGAAGAGATGTTAAAACAAATTAATGAAATATGAAAAATATTTACGATTTTGACGTTTCTTAGAATTTTCAAGAAAGGTGTACGTGTGCAAGTGTGCGAGTGTGCGCCTGCATGTATGACAAGGACACGTATACGGACACGGACACGGACACGGACACGGACTTTCGATTATTTCAATTGATTCAATAAAAACCGAGTAAATGGAAATTAAAGGAAAATATTTTCATAGTCGTTTTTTACATTTGTAGTTTCTGAAATAAAGATTGAAATGATAATCTTTAACCTTACTACGTGGAATTCCATATTTGATAGCGCTAATGTCCCAAATATAATTCCACATGTTTTATTTAAATATTTATTTCTCAACGTGTTTCAATATAACATGTATCATTATCTAAAATTCATTCGTTTAACTTATCCCGATGAGGTCATGTATGCATTAAATCACGAAATGACCGCCGTCTGTAATTTAAAACAAAAATATGAGCACTGATACCAACCTTTCCACAGAACAACTTTCCTTTATTTGCTTATACGTTGATTGAGGTTACGTACGCTCGCCGGTTGGTTTGTTTCTTCGTTTATTCATTCCTTCTTGAGTTAATATTGTAAAAAATCGGTTCGTTTCAGAACCACATTACTTTCTAGTGTTCATTTAAGGTAAAGATTAATTCGTTTTACAGAAAGAGATAACATTAATGTTTTCATTTGTAGCACATTAACATGCCTCGTAGGTCAATTACCGTAGACGAATTGATCCATAACTTAATCGAATACTTTAATAAAGAAAAACAGAACAACGGACCCTTATCAACCTCAACGAAAAAGTCTAAAAACAAAAGACATGGATCAACGACAAAAAAGTGAAATCCGTACTACAATTTACAACATGTATATTAACCATGAACATGTTACATTAGATACGCTCTTAACAAAAATTAAAGAAAGAGGTATCGTTGAGTGTAAAAGGACTAGCCTCTATCACGTTTTGTTGGACATTGGATTTCATTTCAAGCAAACTAACAATAGAAAAGCTCCTTGCGAAAAAACTTCAATAGCATCGATGAGGTTCAAATTTTTGAAAAGTTACATCACTTATATGAAACAAGATATCTACAAGCAGTTCGTTTATCTCGACGAAACATGGATATTTGCAAAAGGAAGCAACAAAAGAATATGGCAAGATTCCAGTTCAAAATGCTTTAAGAATCTTGGTGGGGAAGGCAAACGTTATATAGTTCTACATGCTGGAACAGAAGATGGCTTTGTGGAAGGAGCAGAACTTATATTCTCTACCACAAATTAAAGCAACGATTATCACGATTGTATGAATTCGGAAAACTTTGTTAAATGGTTAACAAATCAACCTTTGCCAAACTTAACAAAGCCATCTATAATCATTATGGATAACGCTCCGTACCATTCACAAATTGTCAATCGCCAACCAACTACAAATTGGAAAAAAGAAGAAATTACAGTGGCTTAGGGGAAAAAAATTACTCATGAAAAAGAAGCATTTAAAACGGAATTACTACATATAGCAAAGCTACATAAGGAAGAGAAACAATATTTGGTCGATAATATTATTAGAGAACATGGATACGAAATTTTACGCTTGCCTCCTTACCACTGTCAATTTAATCCAATAGAAACGGTATGGGGAATAAGCAAAACTTATTATGATAAGCACATTGGAAAAGATGGTTATGGGGATAATAATGTCAAACAGATGTGGAAAGAAGCGTTAGAAACAGTTTCACCTTCAGTTAGGTTAAAAACGATTAAACATGCAGAAGCTGAAATTCTAAAGTCTTGGGAACAAGAAAAAGTTTATGATATCCAAGTAAATCCAATTATTATAAATCCAAACGATAACACAGATACAGAAGATGAAGTGTAGTGAACATTTAATTTCTGGTTTTTAATTGAATTCTTAACGCAAACAGTTTTCTCCAAAAACTTAATAATAATCTATAATAATTATAATATTAACATATAATGTATGTTATTGTACATTAACATTATAATTTATAACAATAAATTATTTTCAACACAGTCATGCTTAAATGTGAATGAACAAATTTACGTTTTATTACATTATCGTGTATTTTTTTAATGTACTCAATAAGTAAGAAGCACTTGGTTATAATGTATTTGACACGATTCTTTGAATAAGTTTAAAAAAGTGGTATAATTCAATTACATTAAATACACCAATAATTTTGAATTGCAGTATAATAATCTTCTACACAAACAAGTATATAAACACCGATGATTGAAATTATCATTCCGTATTTTGCAATTCGAATATTTTCTCAAAGCATAACGATTAGTAGCATTCCTAAAAATTAAATCTTTATGAATAAATCAAATAAATAACCATTAACTCACAAATTTACAAATAGAATATATTGCAGAAGCTGAAATTCTAAAGTCTTGAGAACAAGAAAAAGTTTATGGTGTCCAAGTCAATCCAATTATACATCCAAACGATAACACAGATACAGAAAATGAAGTGTAGTGAACATTTAATTTCTTGTTTTTAATTGAATTCTTAACGCAAACAGTTTTCTCCAAAAACTTAATAATAATCTGTAATAATTATAATAATAACATATAATGTAATGTAATTGTACATTAACATTATAATTTATAACAATAAATTAGTTTCAACACAGTCATGTTTAAATGTGAATGGACAAATTTACGTTTTATTACATTATTGGTTATATTGTGTTTGAAACGATACTTTGAATAAGTTTAAAAAAGTACTATAATTCAATTACATTAAATACACCAATAATTTTGAATTGCAGTATAATAATCTTCTACACAAACAAGTGTATAAACACCGATGATTGAAATTATCATTCCGTATTTTGCAATTCGAATATTTTCTCAAAGCATAATGATTAGTAGCATTCCTAAAAATTCAATCTTTATGAATAAATCAAATAAATAACCATTAACTCACAAATGTATTGCCGTCAAAGATATATAATCGCCACTTTTATGTAGAAAAGTATTGGAACAATTATTTCCTTTCTTTGGAAGAGTTCATTGGCCTTAACCTACAAATACCTATTTACAAAATTTTTGCAACATTTTAGAATATATAATAACTTACCAAAATTCATCTGCTACGTTTTAAGTTTTATTGAAAATAATATGCTTTTATGTGCGTACATCTACGATACGTAAATAAAACTTTTGTCTTTTATTTGCAAACATTATGACATTTATATTTATGTGAAGTAGTTATGTTAAAGTTGGTAATGTTGGTATCAAAACTGTTCGTATAAAGAAAACTTAATTTGTTGTTAACGTTATCCTTGTTAGTTACTTGAGTTAATAAGAGCCATACAAAACGACACTCTTGGAATAATACGTTAGCTAATAGTGTACATTGTAATCAATATGTAGAAAAGGATAGTCATACACAAGTGCGCGTTTGATTCATCGATCAATCGGGATAAGTTAAACGAATGTCCTATAGAGAAAATGTACAAGAAAAATAGTAACAAGTAGTTATGATAACAACATACCATTAACGTAAAGCAGAAAACTTTGTGGAGTGTGTAATTTCGTATTTCTCTATTTTAGTCCACATTCACAACATTTTTTTGAAAATTTTGTGCAATATACATAATAGTTTGACCCTAAGTAAAACCCCTATGTTACGCCATTGGCTTCTGCATATTATTCTTGATATGTATTCTCTAATTAAATTGTAATTTTGTGGGTATAAATAATTATTTAACATCGTTACGTATATTTATTTTCTTATTTCTACATTGAAATTAACTTAGTGACTTATGATTATATAAATTTCATAAAAATTTATGACATCTAGTGATAGAATTAGAATCTAATATATAAAATAATCTCTTTCCAATAAGGTATTGAACAGAAAAACACGTGTTTCGAAATGCTATGTTTAATTGTAATTAAATGACCCAACGTACTATTTGTATTGAGTTAGAGCTACTGTGAACCGATTGCAACAAGTTACATCTCGGAAATAAAGTGTTTCATATCAACATGTGTTCAATGTGTTAAATTAAATTGATTTTATTTTAAATACACATCAAACTTGGTTTTGGACTTTAAGTTTTCGTTTTATTTCTACTTTTCTTTTTCTGGGCTTTTCTTTAGTATGTCTGTACTATTGACAATATCAACATTATGGTTCAAAAAATTACCTCTACAATTCTTGCTGAAATCACATGGTTACCTTTTGTATACTACCGGTACACCGATCACTTTCATATTTCTCATTGAAGACATGGGTACAAGTTAGTGCACAATTATGTTCATATCACCTGATGTTCGAAGCAGTCAATTTACGATCAATAATTATATACACCAATCTACTTCCTGTTTGCACAAGTGGAAATTGTATAGCTATTAAACTGATACTAGTTGTATCAGTTTTACGGTTTCATACAATACCGAATGTTGGTTAAATTATTCAATTCTGCATATAGCATTTACTTACTTGTATATTGTCTAATTTATATACGTATGTAACTTGTACGTCATAACTGTTGTATACTTATTTGATCTGCTAATTTGCATTGACTAGACACATCGCTACTCTTGTAGCGATGCTCTTTTGTCTCAGCTTTAGTTAGTATTATCTGTAAAAAATTCTATTTTGTTTGTGTTTGTATTCTATTTATAATTATTGCGTTGGAGTAAACAATAACGTTTACAAATAGCTAATTACTTTGACGTGTTACTGCTTCCTGCAGAATTAAAATTTCCGTAATGTAATCCTTGATGTCTCGTATTCGGAATTAATATTCGTGGTAGAAATTTATAGTTTACGTTAATCTGTCTTATTTGCGTCGTTACAGATGTGCTAATAAACCTTTTTCTTTCAGCTCTCTTCTCTCTTTATTCCTTTTTTGAATTTTCAGGGTTGTATTTTAGAAAATTTGTGGTGCTTACTATTACTATTGAAAAGGCTTACTCTGACCAACCTATATACTAGTTCAGTGCAAATAATAAATTTTTTGAGCACTCATTCAAAGTGCTCTAACTACTTCACTAGCTACTGGGTTACACTTTCTAGATTGTGCGGAGCTAAGGTCTCCCAGTTCTAATCGCTCTGCACTATTGCAAAGAAACCACAGACCTTCACAAAGATTGGAACCCATTACAACTTATAATTTTATATTTAAAATGTCTATTAAATGTCTATAAGGTTAATGTGTTCGTTTATTAAGCGTACTTTTTGTTTATGTTTGTAACTTTGGAATGCATCCAAAACACCCAATAGGTCCTACTTATTACATAAATGTAAAAATTGGAAATTGTTTTGTGAAGTCATAGGTATATATTTATTTTTTGTCAGTTCTGTGTTAACTGGATAAATGTTGACGATAGTTTACACTATTATTATAAATATCATGTTAACGTTCGTAACGTGTAAAAATCGATAATTGATTCATTCGTATCGACTTCATGTTTTATAGTCGCTATATCAAATAACTACCTTTGGATGGGCAAATTAAAGACTTACATTTTCTGGTTTATTTGATATCAATAGTAGATACGTCCCTATATTACAAAGTATGTATTTAAAAGTTTAAAATTGACATAGCGGTGCCATCTAGGGGATCCCTACGGTTGTCTTGTTGGTTTCAAAACCGCTTACCCAACGGTTATCTGCTTGAACTGCTGATTACCACTAGAGGGCAGTACCTATACTTAATTTACAATCTATTTTTTCCACGTTTTTGCAAAATTTTAAGAATCATTTGATAACAATGTATCAGATAATTGAAAACTTTCCTTAATAACGTGCGTTGGTTTGCCATCTTGTATGAACATGTGGTATTCTTACGAAATTCTCTTTTTCTAACTTAATCGATAGTGTCGCCAGTTCTATAAAATCACTAAATCGTTGTTCGCACGATTGAAAATTAACTATCGTTGTTACGATTACCAAGTAGAGCTCGCCTTCAACCTACATAGCTAAAGCAACGTTATTTGACCAAAGTACCATTACTTATCTTACCTTATTTTTAGCTCTTTTCGATTTTAGCTCTTCGCTTCGCTCTCCCAGTTGCTCCTTGATTTTGGCTTGTCGGACAATCTCTTTTGTGCTTTTCTTTCTGTGTGCTGTGGATTTTTCGTTTGTCTGGAATTAACTGTATGCTGTGCGGAAGCTAATTATGTACTCTCCCTAGCCGTTTTACCGTACAGTTGGCTAAGGGGATGTGCATTCACTGGATATATATATATATATATATATATATATATATGTGTGTGTTACAGTGTGTACATATTGATTGGACGCCTCTTATAAAAGGCAAAAAATGTTTGATTTGAAATTTGAGCTTCTGGGGTCCAGCCCTGCTTGGTTTGAAACTAATTTGTGACAGAATTTTAGTTTAGAATAATCACATGTGCCTTGGAAATATTGAGAAAAATGATTTTTCACACTAGCAAAAGTCATTTTCTGTAAGAGATACGACATAATGTTACTAAAAAAAGTTGTTAAGAATGAAAAAATACATATGTGTGCAATTTTAATTCTGTAGGCCAACTTTGATTTTTTTTAGATTTTTTTTATTTGAAAATTGATCCGAATTGAAAATTATGTTAATGTACATTTCCCATCGAATATCCCATGAAAAAGACCTCTGTAGAAAATAAACAAACTATTTTTTTATTGTTAGATAATCATCCATCAACAATAACAAAGCAATTAATCAAAATTACCTATTCACTGTGAGTTATGACCTCAGTTTATTCAATTAAACCACCTCCTAAGTTTGCACAATGTTCAATACGTAATCTAAATTCTTTATAAGAATTTTGTATCTGTTCCAAAGTAATCGTTGCGGTAGCGTTTTGAATCCTATTTTTTAACTCTTCATCACCATTTGGAATTCTTTCAGCGTAATCTAATTGTTTTAATATGCCCCACACAAAAAAAAATCTATAATAGTAAGATCAGGTGACCTTGGAGGCCACAAAGATCTCCTACTGTTTCTCCCAATCCATCTTTCGCCGAACTGTTCATTTAATCAGCTGGAAACAAGAAGAGTACAATGGGCAGGGCAGCCGTCATGCTGTAAGAAACTGGTCTGCCGTATTCGTAAGGGAAGTTCATTAACAAACTTTTCAAGAACCATCACGTACGTATTCTGATTACGGTTTTCTTCAATAAAGAATGGCCCATTAAGACCAAATCTAAATGAAACTGCAAACATACATTTATTTTTTTAAGGTATTGCCTTCTGTAATTAATTTGATATCGTGGATTTTCTTCGCCCCAAAATCTACAATTCTGAGACGACCGGACGTCATTTGTTGTGAAAGTAGATTCGTCCGAAAATATTATCTGCTCATCAAAATGTCGGTTGTTGAAGTTTTCTTCTCCCAAAGACAAGCAAAAATCTAGTCTTTTACCTTCATGACCATCTTCTAGCGTATGAACAAATTGTGCTTTAAATGTATGTGTGTTACAGCTTTTATAAATTCTTTGCAAATGTGCTCTGCTTATACCTAAAGTGTCACTTCGCTTTCTCAATGACACTTTTGGATCGTTTTCTACCGAATTTAATGCTATCAATGTTGCTGCATCATTTTCATCTAGAGGTTTCTTTTGTTTTTTTAAATTATTTACACTTCCAGTTTGCAAAAACTTTTTTATTAGCCAACTCGCATATGATTTGTGTACTATTGCATCAGGATACTTTTCATTAAAAAAATACCGTAACACTGAATTAAATAAATTTTTTGTTCTGTTCTCCACATTTTCGACTATTAAAGAATGAAATAACAGTAAAAGAGGCACAAGTGGTACTATTCAGTTTGTTTTAACACTATTTATTATTAAAGTAATGATTTGACATTTCACACTATTCTATTGTATCTTGACATAAACATAGTTATGTATCACGTCATTTAGTGACTTTAGTCAAACAACATTTAACCACCATAGTACCCTAAGGCCTGGTGTTTATTTAACCTCATTCTTTCTGTTAAAATGATGTAAAATGGTTATTACTTATATGTGTATGTCAAATCTATTATTTTATGAACAAAGTATTGTATAAATAATAAACTCCTGTTCAAAATTAACGCACCACTCATATTTTTCGACTTATTTTCATTATTTAAGAAAATGTTAGGATTTATTGTAACAAATAATAGGTGGCTTGTGTAAAACAGATGTTATCAGTTTTGTACTGTTTTTGTGATTGCACGTCATTTATCTTTAGTGAAAAATTAATTAATTACCTTGCTCACGTAATTCTTTCAGTTTGGTGAGTGTATTTTTTAAAGTTGCTACTTGGGGGTTGGTTATTTTTTCTATTGTAGATTCATTCACTAGGTCAATATTTAACCATTTAACTAAAAAAATTAATCGGGCACGTCATTTCAGAAACGATTAATGCGTAAGATATTCAACTTTGCTAGAATAGGGAAGATATATGTGTTACGTGGCTAATTTATTAGGTGTTAATCATTCTACAGTCACTCAAATGGTTAGAAGGTTTAGGGAAATCGGATCGCACCATAGAAAACGTGGCCAGGGCAGAAAAAGGTCCACAAGTCAAATTGATGACCGCTTTCTCGGACTACAGGTGTTACAAAACAGAAATCGTACTCGCAGAGAGCTAAGTAATTTACTCGAAACTATCAGAAATGTTAGAATTTCTGCTTTAACCGTCAGAAGAAGTCTAAAAGAAGCCAGATTGTCTAGTAGAAGGCCTGCTAGTGCACCACTGCTTACCCCAAATCACAGATCACGCAGTTTAAGATTCGCTAGAGATCATGAACAGTGGACTATCGAAGACTAGAAGCGAGTATTATTCACAGATGAAACTAGAGTGAGCCTAAAAAGTCCAGATGGTCGTAATAGAGTATGGCGGAGGCCTGGAGAAAGATTTTACGAATGCACTATCTCTCAAAAAGAGCCATTTGTGGTGGATCAAAAATGTTCTGGGGAGGAATATGTTTTGAGGTACGTACAGAATTACGTAGACCTCACGTCGCAAGACTTTTTAAATTACTTAAACAAAGTCAACATTGAAGTCTTGGATTGACCAACGCGCAGCCCAGACTTAAATCCAATCGAGCACCTTCTAAAAAGATTGGGTCGATGTCATATACCGCCCCCAATGATCCTGCAGGAATTGGATCGAGCTGTTCTCTTAGAATGGGAAAACATTCCCCAAGCAACCATCCAGAACTTAACAACAAGCTTACCACAACGAATGCAAGCAGTCAAGAGCTAGTGGAGGTAATACGAGGTATTAAGGTTCATGAATACTTTTTGTAAATTGAAATCTTCCTTTGTTTGTAGAGCTAAGTTGATTTTTACAATTTTCCAATTTTTGTACCTGATCGCCAAATTTTGTATAATTCTTCGGATTTTAAATAAAAATGAGTGTTCATTAATGCAATATTGTTTAATTACCTTCATTTATATTATACTAACGTTAAATTAAATACTGAGGGCAATAACAAAGACATAATTACAAAATTTGTAGTGGTGCGTTAATTTTAATCAGGAGTGTATAGATACGTATTTGAATAGATTAAATTTTGTTACTTTTATAATGTTAATTTACTTTTGACGAATTTAGTGTAAGTAAATAAAAATTGTAGCTTGACACTTTTTAAATATCGTGATGTAAAAAAAATTGTATGTTAGAATTCATACACCTACTTATGTCAGTAAATAGAATATTATGGAAGTTAAATGTTTTAATACTTTTACACCCATTTGCACCACCTCGGATTTAAATTGAGGTGGTGCAAACGGGCCGGTTCCTCTACATTCACAATAAAGCATTTGAATATGACTTTTTAAAATATTCCCGCCTGTACTTCATTAGCGTCAGGTGACGTCATATACAACTAATTTATTAAAACGGCGCAATATGGTAGAAGTCGTGTATCTATCCCCTCACTTATCTATGGATAGACTTTTAATGCACAAGAACTTTTGTTAATAAAAATTTGTCGTATTTTTTTAAAAATCGAAGTGAGCCTAGAGACCTGAAATTTTGTATAGATACATAATGTTTCATTCTGAACAACCTTTTTAAGTAATAGTTTGTCGTATCTCCTACAGAAAATGACTTTTGCTAGTGTGAAAAATAATTCTTTTCAAAGTTTCCAAGGCACACGTCCAAGGCCAATCAATCCGGAGTAGCAATTATTTAACTTGGATTTACTGGCCGATTGTAACATGCTAAAAGTATTTCTGCACAAATATCTCACGATATGAGAAATTACAAAATAATACATCGTCCACACTGTATTGGAATTTACTTTTATTAAAACAATGTCCTTATATTGGGTTACATAAATCAATTTGAATCAAATAAATTAAATTTCATTCAACGAATGTACGAGTTTACGCCACCCATAGGCAAATGGCCGAATTCCACAAATGTTTAAATCTACTCAATAACAGATAACTGTGTTAGTTTATTGAACTCTCGTTAGAGGGCAAGGTTAGGATATTCAAACACAATAATAGAGCTATTTTATTTAATATCGATCGGTAACAAAGTAATCAATTCTAACAATTATACGTTTTAAAAAACGTATATTTCTTGTGTCCTTTTTTGCGGTCGCCATTTTAAGACCCTATGGAAAATTTCTATAATTGAAGATTTTTCAGATATAAATTAGAAAAATTAATTGCAACAAGGCTTACTTGGGCTTTTCTGAAGATTTCTGTTCCAAATTATGTGTTCGCAAGAACATCGCGGATATAGAGGAGTTTTTCGTCGTAAAAAAGGTAATCTGTTACGTAGGTCTTTTTTACTTGCTATTGATTCATAGGTTTCTTTGTTAGCGACTGAAAGCGTACAACCATAAACAAATTACGGAACCTCCGATCGAGTAGCGGAAGGAATTTCGTACCACCTCAGTGGTCGCCTACGAACATAGGGATAGTTAGATGTTGGTTTCACCTGATATAATACTTACGTACTTTTCCTTTTAGCATCAAATTTGCTTTTCTGTATTTCTGTAATCGTGGCTACTTGCCCACTATAGAAGTTGTATTACTACTGGAATTAAACCATGCCTGTTCGCAACTGGTAACTTAAATTTACATCCTTTCCTTGGACGTTCTACTACTACTGCATCAACGATAGGGTAGCAATATGTACGCCATCAAAGGTTAGAACTTTTATTATTTATCGCATGGACTAAAATTACTACATTCTCGCTGTACTTAAGTGGTCTTCAGAAAGTTTACTATATAATTCGTAATACTATTTGATAAATTGTAGACCATACCCATATTCACTTTAAGATAGCGTCCATTTTCTAACGAACAAACCTGTTTGGTTACCGAGTTGCGCAGCAGAGTAGTTACTAGTGTCATTAAATATTAATTGATTTCCTTCCTTTTTTTTTAATTAAATTCGCGGTTTAACTATACCTCTACTTAACTTTTCCGTACATTTAAATGTACCTATCTACTTGTAAATATAAAAGCTCAATCATTGGATTATTATTTTGGACTGTTATATATGTATTTTCACTTAAAATTTTACTTTTACTGTATTTATATTTAAATTTGGTGGAAACGTTCAATTGCCGGTTTCTCTCTTTCTTTCTTTTTTCTAGTGTCTGGTGCAACTAAACCGTTCTTCCGAAAAAATTTTGTAAATAATTTATGAATAACGAATATTTCAACTGACATAATTTTTTGGGTGTTGTTGTGAAACCACAGCAAGTGTATGCTAAATATAGGTTTTGGTTATTACAACGCTTTTTTAGAGTAGGTATACGTTTTTCTTTTAGCTGTTGCGTAATGAACGATCTTTCATTTCCGAAAGTTAAACTTTTAAAATAATTAATTATAAATAATAACTTTCTTTTGGGTTTGATGTAAAAACCCTCTTTACTTGCGAACTTTGCGATTAATTTCATTTTTTGTCTGTTAGGGTGTTAACCGCATTTGGTATATATAAATCATGGTATTATATTATTTATATTTTGTATATAAAATTTACTTCCGTTCGGTTGATTCTGTATCTACCCTTATTTTAAATATCTTAAGAATAATATTCTTGCGTTACACTACAACTTTTTTTTCTTATTCTCTCTTCCTCTGTTTTACTTTTGGTGAGCGAATACTGGCGCCTACTGTTATACCGACATTTCTTAACCCCCCACCTCACCACCGAACGTTCTGAGATAGACGGTGTCTGTTTTTTTCTGTAGGTGAGTAGAGAACCCTTTCCCTTTTCCTCCGCTTCCCCTTTAAACACGTGACCCGATTTACCCTACCAAACAAACGGTTACGTTAACGTAAGACGTGTATTATCTGGGTTTGGTTAATTACTAACTGCGTGCGCTGCTGGAGTGACGTTTTGTTTTGTTTGCGCAGTAGCATTCTATGTTATACGGGTTGTAATTTATATAATTGAATCTATGTAGTGCTAGGAACGAGAAGGATATTGTATATTTTTGTTTAACTTTGTGCTTTAGATTTAAGGTTTGTTTATACGATCGGTGAGAGCGTTGGTATTTAAATTGTTGCTAAGGTCAACTTGTGCACTGAATAACGACTTACGAATCAATCCTTTTAGGTTTGATTATTGCGGATAACATTGTAAAACAACGGCAAGTTTCGAATTCTAAATAGATCTTAGCCTGTTTGGCTGTAAAAAAAATTTCCTTTTCAGATAACCTTGAAAGATTCGATAAGTTTAAATTAAAAATACTCAGAAAGGTTAGCTTTGTCTGTCGGGGACATTATTTATGTTTGTCAACTTAATTGTGATCGATATAGATATATTTATGCAAAAGTCACCAGTTAACCTAACCATATATCTACAGTTTATCAACACTTCAAAACCACCCACGCCAACTAAGTGCTCTGCGGATATTTGACATCAGAATGAGTTCTCAGACGCGCTCACTCAATTCCTTTTTTTATGTTACGTGGTAGGTTAGACACGTGACACGTTTGTGATTATTGATTAGTTGTGGAAAATGGCAAATTTCCTATAATTTTTTTTCCAAGCTTGACCTGTATCTTATATTCGTAAACGTTTATTATCGAACGTTTTTGTTCTAAGTACTTGGGTCTAATCGCATAAAATCTGACAAAAATGTATCACGGACACATATTACACACAATAAAATAACAAAGAACAAAGTAATAGAATTTGAAAACCTAATGAAAATTAATCGGGGTAAGGCCTACCAAAATGTAAAATAGTAAACATAAGGTGTGTTTGTTTAGATAATACTAGTATAATACCTGCTAAATAAATGTATCCTAATACAAAGGGTGAGTATCCGGCAAGAGGTTATAAGTACATTAGTAAGCAAGAACTCCTAAACCTCATGTCAGCGTACACGAAATAACATTCCTTAAAATGCTGAGCTGGGAAGCACGACATCGCTATGCTCAAAGATGAGGAAAACAACGCTACAGTGGTCATGCATCTCATACTATTTAACCAAAAAAACACATCTTTGAGGCCAATCGTAAGTGACAAAGCTCTGACGAAATTCCACTGCTATTAGGAAACAACAAGAATATAAAAAACA